>JBBPNE010000887.1:0-11599 GCA_038090735.1 Xerocomellus amylosporus | reverse complement strand
TACCTGGTAGATACCTTCACATACTCGCCATTAACAGAACACCCACTACACGGCAGCGGCAAGAACGACAGTCCATGATGTGAAACAGTCTTGGCGGTGCCATGTGTACACAAAACAGCGAAGCAACGCCGTGAGGCTGTTTTTGCCACGACTCCTCTGCCTGAGCTAGAACATATCGACTCGACAATATTATGGCACTCACCACCGAAATCCTCACCTTTGAAACAGGCGATGAATTCCGTAACAATCCAAGTCTTGCCATTCCAGCATTCGAAATTGTGTTGAAAAAAATCGGTGTGCATGCGTGAGTCATCCGATCGCGATCAATCAGAATCGGAATCTGACCTTCAATGCTTCATCCTTCCCAGTGTTCAATGATCGAATCTACGAATAAGTTCGCTGTATGCTGCCAGCCCATCAATAGTACTCACTACGTCTCATCAGTGGTTCACCCAGGCTGGGTTGCATAGTGTCAGAAACAAGAGGAAGGTGCTAAAACGCCCGACCCGTCCACGTCCCGCGAATACTCTGCTCGGCGAATACAATAAAAACTTATACCATCAGGAACTGATTATACATTGCAGATAAACATATGTAGATACTAAAAACGCGTACACATCGTACCGCAAAAAGCACAAACAAGATGGCAACAAGTACGTACCACAGCATGAACAAGGTGGGAATCAGATGAAGCTGGCACCCCACTTCTACGCTCTCTACACGTCGTTACTAAGCTCCTTCTTAGCCTGTGCATCAGCCCGGCTGCTTTCCTCGCTGTCCGACTCGGGGACATACAACACCTCCGGAGTAGGATTCTGGAACAGGATGAATTTCTTGATCCCGTACGGAATCTGACGAAGTCCGTATGCAGCATGGACGCTCGTAGGCACCGAAAAGACTTGATCGAGTTCCTCGAGCGTCTTACCCTTGGTCTCCCGAACAAACAAGAGGATGAGGACCCAGAGGATACAACACCAGGCGGCATACCACCCAAAGGCACCCTGCGGTTTGAAGGCCAGGACGAGTGATGGCCATGTAATGGAGAGCACGAAGTTCCAGAACCAGGTCGTCGCAGTGGCAAACGACATACCGATGTCACGGATATACAGTGGGAATGCTTCGGCAGAGTAGGTAAACGGAACAGGGCCTTCTCCTGGTGAATAAAAGACCGCGAAGAGGTCTGGCACGGAAGTGTCAGAGGAAACAAGCGCAGCCAAATGTGACACTTACATATCCCGATGGAAACTCCGGCAATACGACCCTGCTCGGACGGATTCCAGAAGGAGAAACCAGTGATGAGCAAACAGATCGCCATGAGTGGGAATGTGAATAGCAAGAGGTTGCGACGACCAAAGGTATCAATCTACATTTCATCGTTTCAATCACTGGGGATGAGCGGATGAAATGCATCATGCATGCTCACGGTAAACACGGCGGGGAGTGCAAACAGCCAATTCAATGCACCAAAACCCAGGGACGAGGCCAGGGCAGAAACTTGGCTGAAACCGGAGTCAAGGAAGATGTTGGAAGAGTAGTAGGCTGTTTTCATTCGTTAAGCGCTAAAACACCTGCACGAACAGAGATACTTGCCAATGACATTAACACCACAGAATTGCTGCCCAAACATGACGACCCAACTTGCGAGCGCTGCATTCCGATTCCGCGGGATGGTAAACATTTCCACGACACGGTTCCTCCCCTTCTTCATCTCGTTCTCGGCTTCTAGCAGGATGTGAATGTAGTAGAGGTCTCTTGCGGCTTGTACCCGAGAGAAACGGAGACGGCAGAGTTCGTTAAAGGCATCTTCATATCGACCCTTGCTGATTAGCCAACGGGGCGATTCTGGTGCAAACAAAACTTGACAACAGACGATCAAGCCTGGGATACCCGCCGATGCAAGCATCAACCTCCAGTTCAAGCCCGTGACGCCAGGTGTGTCGGGGATGAAATAAAATACCAGGTCGATGAGGTCACCGAGACAGATACCAAATGCAGTCCACATCTGCCACATCATGACAAGGGCTCCACGGATCGGGGCTGGGGAGCATTCTGCGGCGTACACAGGAACGGTGGCTGACTTGGGGCCAATACCAAATCCGAGGAAAAACCGCGCGATGAAAAGATGCCACCATGTATTAGTGAGACCGGACCAAATGCAAGTGAGGAAGGATATCAAGCAGGTGAGGAAAATGGTTTTCTTGCGGCCGAGCCATTGATTGAGAGGGTCGGTCAACCAGCAGGAGATGGTTGCGCAGCACCTGTGCACACATTTAGTTAAGCGTGGGAGGACTCAAGTCCGACAACGTACAGATATGGAGCAGAGTTCACAACTCCAGTTAGCCAACTGTCTCGTTCTGATCGGTGACCCTATGTGAGTGGGTGGCATCAGATATAGAACTGAGGTGCTCACTGCTCGTTGGATCACCAATTCCGAACTGGACTGGATATATAATCTGAGCACCATTAATCACGGCCTCGTCCATGCCCTGTACAGCAGCGGCCAGTGAGGACATGATGACCATCTACAGCGGGAGGTTATTACAATGAGATGCGATCTATAGGTGACACTGACATAGTAGAGCGTTCCTGTTTGTTTCCACTTGTGGTTCACCTCGTCACTCAGGATCTGCCTGTCTTCCTCAGTGAAGTCGTCCAGGCGGTTATACGCTGTGAACAACGAGTGTGTCTAATGCGCAAGAGCGGATTCGTGGTACGCACCCTGGGAGTCCTGTGAGAGAAGAGCACCCTTTTGCAAATCCGGGAGAATGTGCGTCAGTCCACGCTCCTTTGCAAAGATCTCGACGTCGGACGTGAGCTGGCCGCGAGGAATACCCCGCAATGGGTTAGACAACTTGGTATCTGCATTGCTATATGGAAGCAGGGTCGGCGGCCAGCGAAGAGAAAGACATGACCGCGACTCACACAATGGCTCTCGTTTGAGTGCCAATCCTTTGATGACGGTGTTCGTGGGGATGCTCCCGCACATCCTCTTTGATCTCTGGTGCGCTCGACATCGTCGTTATGGACAAACGGGCAGCGCCGGAATGGGTCAGAGTGGATGATGCAGTCTGAATCGTTAAACAAGCGCCTTTATAAGTCAAACGAACCGAGGCTTAGATACCACCGGGGAGTAAATGCCAACCGAATGAGGGTCATGCTGTGATGACATGCATCATGCATGTGGTGCCGCTATCCTACGTAGTCGGCGACGGGTGTTGTATCCCCCGGATCGGCTTTCTGAAAAGTACATTGGAATGGGCTTTGGGCGTTTTAGTAGTAAGCGACCACTACGTGCTGTAAGACACTGTTTGGGATCGCTTACAATGTTGCTCATGCCATCAGCCAATGAGAGGGCTCGCTTCATTGCAAAAAAAGGTGTGGAGAGACGGTCGTCAAACAATAATACTGCTTTGCAGATGGGCCTGTTATCACTCGGAGCCTTTATCGGCTAAAATGAGAGAAGAAACCAGTGAGGTACCTGCAATACTGTAGGGCCCCAAACCGCCAACAAAGATAATCACAGCGCTTTGCAAAACGTTTCGGAAATCGCGGCTATGGCGCGCACACCAGTGGCACAAGGTGTACGCTTGAATGTTGATTGGACGCTTTGTGTTCTAGTACGGTATAGACTACGAGGTTCTCATGATGTGCTTTAGGCCAATGTCGACGGCCTATTCCAAAGTAAAGGTGCCATGACTCTGTCAGAGTTTCTGGCTTCACGCAGTGATTCCGAAGGCAGTGCCATCTTGTGGGACTTGTGGCGGCTCTCGCAAGTTAATGGAAGCACCCTGATCATCTCTTGAAACAGTAGGACAATGTGTTCACTTCTTTCGCCCTGATGGTTTTCCTTTGCCCTTGGAAAACGACTTGCCCTCAAATCCCGGTCGTGACTTGCCACTTCCACCTTTCCTTTTCTCATTTCGTCTTTCATTCCGCATGGCAATATTGTCAGTTCGCTTCTTTTGTTTTGCAGCCATCGATGCAACGACCTGCTCCTTCCTTTCCTCCCTGGTCAAGTTATAAGTCGTCGCAGCACGGTGAATGGCAGCAAAAACTCACCAGTTCTTTTTACTGCGTACCTTCTCCTTCTCCTTCCGCTTGATCGCTTTCTTAAGATGACCTTCGTGGTCTGTGACTTTGACGCCCTCTACACGAGCTTCAGCTTTCGCCCATCGTTCTCGGTCTTCCACTGTTTTGCGTTTCTCTTCTGGCAAGGCCGCCAGCTTCTCTTTACGTGCGGCGAGCTGCGTGAGAGCCTGTGTAGGGTTCGATGCAGTTTTGAATTGAGCACCCTTTTTACTTGTCGAACCAGCAAGAGCAGAGAAAGCAACGTTAGTAAGGAGACCATCATGATGACCGGAGGGACCCGAGGAAGACGTCCCCGGTAGGTCTGTCACGAGTAATTGATTCTAAGAAGGAAGTCAGATACATCTCGGTCGGAGTGAACAGACACACCTTGGTTTTGCTCTTCGAGTCTTTCTCTTTCGTTTTCCCTTTGTCCTTTTTACTCTCGGTTTCAGCCTTTTTCCGCTCTCTCGTCTCCTTTCTGCGTTTCTCTCGTAGTGCTGCACGTTGCTTCCGACGTACTTCGAGCAGCTCATCTCTGTCTCCTGGTTCGTCATTGGAGGCACCAGGACGACGAAGCGCTTCCATACGCGCGTGCAACTTCTCCTTCAGCACGGCTATACTTTCCACTTGAGGCATCGGAACCATCTCGTCACTTGTAGCCTGCGCTGCCGAATTTTGGTAATCGTCATCCTCCGAAGCTTTTAGACCGTCCACGTCCGTCGCATCGTCGTCCGAATCTTCATTTCCTGACGGCGAAGGCGCCTTCCGCTTTCCTTTGCGATTTTCGTCAGCGTTGAGCGCCTTCCGTTCCTGATCGAGTGCTGCTTCGTTCTGGATATCTATGATCGATTTTTGATTTGCTGGATCGAGCTGAGGCGACGCGCTATGAGGTGATTTTCGTTTCTGGACGGTCAGCAAAGCACACCTTTTCGCGTCTGGCTTTCTTGGACGCCTCTTTTACCGCTTGCTTGGGCGCTTTTTGATTCTTGCTGTGTTTTTGGTATTTGCTCGGGGCCTACACGGTCGAGTTGGTCCACGAACGCGAGATGTGTACCCGACACGAAAACGCACCGCAGTGTCCACGTCGTCTTCCTTGACCAAGTAATATTTTGGTGGTATAAGCCTTAGCAATGATTCAAAGGTGTCATTGTGCGTCTCGATAGACGCACGGAGGACATCCTGGGAGGTGGGCATATTGTCTGTGCAGGCTTTGGGCTCTGGAAACAGGCGGTCTTATGTAAGCTGAGATGCTCTACTGATATCGAAGCCTATGTTCAGCTTATCGTCGATTATATATCATCGCTATCCGATCGGGGTGCACATGGTGAGGTTGAGCAACACGAAGGGGTGGCGCATGATGCAGAAATACGAACGCAAAGGAGGACGCGCCAGTGGAGGATAGCGGATTTGGTACTACAGGTGCTGTAAAGTGTTCACCTCACCGTGATTCTGCCAATATTGACAATGGTCAGTTCGTGAAACCTCCGCATCGAGTTTGCGCGTCAAATATGACCACGTATTGTAACGACGGTCATTGCCCAAGGTAAATAGATCAACGTCAACTTGAATTGTATCACTACGGACACGAGGATGTGGACCGGCTATGAAGTGATTCTACGCATCGACCACCAGGGCCTCGGGAGCCGAAAAAAAGGGGGGGCAAGTGAATGTTTATATCGAACTGAATGAGAACCTAACCCTTATCACGCTTTTGTGAAACCGGAGGCATTGACGAGCGTAAATCGGGTAAGATAAGCAAGTCGAGGGATACCTGTAGAGACTATCAAATGTCAAGATTCGCGACGATCGTGTGTGGAGGTTTTTACCGATCCAGGTTTCCCGGTGCCGAGACGGCAGGAGGACGATTGGCTCGAGACCGAGCTCTGGAGTATCACTCCATCTACTTAGTGCAACCACCAGTTCGACTTATTGGAAGGGCGTGCGCCGATTTGCAGTTTAAAACCAACGGGCTGGCTGTTCGCGTGCAAATAACACTCGTTAAACTGATCAATCACTATGGGTGTATGGGCAACAGTCACGGTGTACCCAGAATTTGACGCGGTAGCATGTTCGATCGTATTGGCGAATACTTAAACCGTTAGCGTATCCAGCCTGGAAGGCTCTAGACAATTAGTTGTACTGATGGCTAACAGAATGCTCACCGTGATCCGGTTGAAAACGGACGTTTCAGTTGATCGTTGGCACTGGGATCGTCGTGTGGCTGTGTTGATTAGAGTCCACGTCACGAGTTCAACTTGGTCTGAGCGTTCAAGCGTTCACGGTCAACGTTCAGCCAGTCCCTTCTTAATTGACGGGACATTGTAAGTAATGTTGTCAATATGAGACGCAGGCTGATGATGGTATTGCAGCTGTCAAACCTTGACATCGAGACCGGTCTAACGCCGGGGTTTCAGAACGGCCGACTGCAGAAGTGGAAGCGTAAGTACACTTCTGCTTGGGCTTTCTTCATCAATGCCTCATTACAGCGTGCAGGACAACCATTAGCTCTTTACGGACGCAATTCAGCCTGGTATTCTTCTTCTTATTCCTCCCCGGATCCTATTCCTCGGTTTCCCAGGTCCATTCGCTGTTGTTGCCATCAAAGTTGACACTCTAGTTCCGAACATAACCGGCTACCAGCATGTCCACAATACACAGGCGCAAATCAAGTAACGAAACTCCCAATGACCACTCTGTCGTAGACCAAAACAGTCGTTCCACCCCGGCGGAGCCAGAGTCTATGTCTGTTCAGATCCTCACTATTCCTCCCTCTCCCCCAAGGAGTCGCGTTCACTCGGCCCCTCACTCCCTCCCGCCCTTGGGCCCCGGTATCCCAGAACGCAGCAGGCCTGACGTACTCGCACTACCCGCTCGTCGACCACCAAGTGTTAGTCTCAACTCTCCCCCAACTTCTCCTTTCCGTACGTCATTTGTCTCACACAACAACACTGTCGCCCACTCTCGTACCCGATCGATTTCCTCTGGGCCATTTGTCCCGTCGGTTCCTTCACCGCTTGCTTCCTCTTTTCCCGTGCATATTCCACTGCATCCGTTCCCTTCTAGTGGTACTCCTGAGGTCCACGTGTCGGACGCTGATGCGCGTGTCCCACCTGGTCACACCAGACGACATTCGCGCCTCCACTCCAGGAACCTATCTATATTCTTTCCTAGACCCCACGCCACTATTTCCGAGGATGAACGACCTGTAGATGAAGAGGCTCCACCACCTTCCCCCGATCCGATACTAATTCCGGCTTCTCAGTCTGAGGGGATTGTCGGTCCCAGTGCTCAAGTTGGTCGAGAACTCGACGCCGGATTCACATTTGGCGGGTTGCCGAAATCAAACTCGGAGCCCAACGGTATACGAACATCGCGTTCTGAAGTCGTCGCGAGACGTGGCCATCATCATAAACATTCGCTCTCACACAACTTTTTTTCATTCCTTGAACCTGGGCAACAACAGAAATTGGAAATACCGAGTAGGGAGCAGGATCTGCAAACTGCACTTGCGCCCACGCCAATCTCTCCATGGGCTCCAAACTCGGATATCGGAAAGCTCTTCCCGGCAAGCGAACCTATCCCACGTTCCCAATCCAAGTCCCCCGCAGTTTCTGTGTCAAATTCAATATCGTCCTCCCAATCTAACAATACTGCATTTGAGAACAAGAATGTGTCCTCTGCGGGAACGGCTGCTATGGTCACTGCTTTTGCTCAATTTGCTTTGGGTGCACTGTTATGGACACGTGGTCAGAGTATCGGTTCGCTCGCTTGTACAGGATTGGGTTATTGGGTCGTTTTTGACGCACTAGGTGTTGCTGGGCCTGTGATTATCGCAAGGCAGGTGGGAGGGAAGGTAAATGGGATGTACGGGTGGGTCCGACTCATCTATCGCCTTTCTGATGCGACTGAGCGTATCGAGTTTAGCCCAGCGCGCCGTGCGACAACGCTGCTCTTTGCTCAGTGTGTATATTTGATGTTTGCGGGTGTTTATGTCGCGAAAGAGGCTGTCGAGCATTTACTGTTGTCTGCTGGAGGTAATGCACATGGACATGGTCATAGCGGTGGTGCTGTGGCAGGCGCAGGAGGCACAGGTGATGGACATCATCACCATTGGGGTGACGACAAGCCTGAGACACTGGGGTGAGTCGTTGATCGAGACTCCATTGACCAGAATGAACTCAGCAGTTTTCAGCCTTCGCTTCCCTGTCCTACTCGTTTGTTTAGTTCTCGTCTCATTAGTAGGTACCTCTGCTGTGTTCGGTCAACACGAGGTGCTAGTGAGCAGTAAGTTTCAGTTCACTGCATGTCACGTGACGCCTCGCCCCTGAGTCACTTGGCCCCTAACAGTAACCAATAAACATATCCCTTCCCCCCTCTCCCTCTTACCCGGATACCAAGCACCTCCGGCAGAGCGTCGAACAGGTGCTCAAGGGATCTTTCGGAACCCATATGCACTTCCACCAATTCTATTCTGCCTGGCGATCTTAGGCGCCGAGATGGTTCTAGACGTGTAAGTGTAAAAAGTTTATTTGTTGTTCTTGGCTTGTCTGAGACCCTATAAATTTAGGGCACACTACGCACCCTTCGATCTTGCGCTTGCTGCGCTGGAGGTGATCGTGACTGCGCATGTGGCATTCGCTGCCTGTGTTGTGCTTGGCGGGGTTTTATTGCAAACGGCGCCGCCGATGATGATACCTGCGAATAAGGGTGCATTCATGGGTACCCATATTCCCGTAGGGATTGGCGGCCCTGCTGTGCGAATGGAGGGTTTCTGGAGGGTTGTTAGAGAGGTACGTGAAGCGTAGGATACAGTGAACAGGGCTGAAGAAAACCGCGACAGATCGAACGTCATGAGCACGTCGTACATTTACCGGCACCACATGTTTGGCAAGTCGTGCCCCCCGGGCAGCCACGATCCGTGGATGTGCAACCGTCTATTGACACCCACGCGCATTCGAACGGTCATGCTCATCATACCCATTCTCACTCGAGTGATCACCCAAAACACACTCAGGACGGTCTGACATCACCCGCACTCATCATCACGCTCTCACCGCACGTGCGGCCAACCCTCCCTGATACTGACGTTCTGGCGTTGACGCAATGGGCAAGTTCACGTGTGCTTGGGGCGTTCGCAAAGACCAGCTGTGGTAAGGATGGAGAGTGTGCAGAAGTGGAGGTCACTGTAGGTGTTGTGAGGGCAATATGAACGAACCGGGCGGCGGCGATCGTAAGTGGTCTCGAACCATTTGATCGGTTTTCAATTGACCTGAGCCTCGCCTTAGTAAGTCGTACTATGCAGGTCTTCAGGTCCAGATCGATCATATTGGCTATGGACCATGGGGTGCGGTCTGGGGTAGTGGATTAACATTGATTCGTGCGCAGCACTTTTGTGGATATACCCCCATTAGTTTTCAATTCAAGGGATTGGCCAATCGAGTTGGCTTGGCAAGATCTTTGAGCGCTAGCGGGGGTCTGAACAGTGTAATCTCGATCGAGGGTGAGGTCACTCGATCAGGGCCGGATTCTGGAATTCTGGTTTGGACCCGATTAGGCAAGGATAGTATTGAATGGAGGTGACGTCGACCTCGTCCATAGGGGCCGTCGAGGATAGCTTATAAGCACACCAGCTTCTTAGGTCAGTTGGCATCGTCAGGGTCTCTTCCCTTGTTGCATCATTCACTTCCTCGCAAACCTCCCCACCGCGCAGTCTTTCTTCGGATTATCTTCCTCCACAATGGCATCTCCTTATCAGGGTCCTGAAACTTTGAAGCTCCAGGGTTCGTTGCCGTTGGTCGGGTGGAGGTATCCTATGAGCTGACTTTCTTGCGCGCATCTTCGCAGGTACCTTCGTCGTCACAGGCGGAAACCGTGGCATCGGCAGAGCCTTCAGCTATGCCCTCGCTCAGGCAGGCGCGAACGTCGCCATCATTTACAGGTCTGCTTTGACAATTACTTCTTCGTTCCCCGTTGCTGATTCCACATGCCGCCCAGGGCATCCAAGGACGCCCCTGAAATAGCCAAGAAGATCCAGGAACAGTTCCCGAACGTCCAAGTTGAAGTACGTTCTCTCTGGATGTGCTACTGTATACCCCCTTTCTCACTTCTACGCCTTATAGGCTTACCAATGCGACGTGTGCGATTACGACAAGTTGCAAGAGACTTTGAAGCGGATCGAAGCTGAATTCGATAAAAACATCTCTGGTGTCATTGCGGTCCGTTTTCAGACATTTGTCCGTTTGTCTCCTATTGATTCACGTTGCAGAACGCTGGCATCTCCGCCGTTAAACCCGCATTGGAGTTGTCCCAGGACGATTTCCAAAGGGTCTTTGGTGTTAACGTCTATGGCGTCTTCAACACCTGCCGTGCAGCTGCCAAGTGGGTTACCTTTTTCCTCTTCGCTTACAACATTGACGTGGAACCATGCTCAGGCTCTGGACGGATAACAACAGGGAGGGGTCGATTGTCATCACTGCCTCGATGAGTGCGCAGATCATCAACCAGGCTTCGCGTAACAAGCCTTTGACTCAGGTGAGCGTTACGCTTTCGCCGCATGGAATTTTCCGGGTACTTAATGTTCGGAAAGGCCTTCTACAATTCGTCCAAGGCCGCGGTCCGCAACCTCGCAAAGGCGCTCGCTGCTGAGTGGGCCGATAGGCGTATTCGAGTGAACACTGTCTCTCCCGGTTACGGTGTGTCGCTCTGATTTTACCTTGCACATCTTTTTCTGACGGTGGCGACGCTGTAGTGGAGACTGATCAGACCAAGGACATGGACAAGAAGATCCTCCAGCACCAGCAGGATAATGTTCCTCTCCGCCGATTCGCGCAGGTCAGCATTTTTTGTCGTGGAAGTATCTGTCCGACGATGCTTAATATATTCTTTATCCTTTTAGCCCAAGGAGATTGCTGGTCAGACCTTGCTTCTCCTCTCGCCTCACGCGAGCTACATGACCGGCGGGGATTATGTCGTCGATGGGTATGTATCACTTTACCACCACATTGACAACCGATGAGCTAACGCATCCACAGTGGCCAGCTCATCTGGTAAATCACTCGATTCGAAAGCGATGTTCTTCCAATGTATCAATAGCAAGAGTATCAGCACATGTATTTATAGGCAGGTTGTATTTTTAGGCAGTGAATGAGACTAGTGATGTAGCATGGGCATTCATCGTTGGTGTGAACACTAACCAACTTTAACTTTAAAGCGAGGCGAGTGTGATGAGAGCGTTGATATCGGAGGAGCGTCATGGTTATGCGCCGCCCCCTGACTGAGCAGAAGCATCGGATAAGTAGCTCTGGTGGGATTCTGCTGGCAGTGGTCCAAGGAAGCTGTTCCGCAACATCATGATGGCATCTTTAAATATAGATATCGCACGAGGTTCCGAGAATGTCGAGTCCGACGAGCTGGAACGCATTCGACGTGAGCCACGCACTTCAAGGTTGCTGAATGTCGTTTTGGGTTTTCTCTCAGGCTCGGGTGACGTCAAACACCATCGGCGGCTAAATGTATGGCTTATGGCCACCCT
>JBBPNE010000886.1:0-11604 GCA_038090735.1 Xerocomellus amylosporus | reverse complement strand
GACTGCAATCAATTCAGTAAGTTCGGCAGCGACCGCATAATCCGATATATTTTTCGGCATTTCCCGATATACTGTAGTAGCGTTTCAGCATCAACATTTCCACATCTGAAACCTGGCCCTTTCGGGTCCAGGAATGTCTTGCTGACACAAAACGTACCGAGCGGTGACCCCTCGTATCCCTGGATTGACCTCTGGATTGATTCTTGCTCGGCACCCTCCATGCGGCTCGACAGATGGCTCGTTCGTGGGCGCTTCGACGATACAGTAGGCTGTTGCCTTGTCTCCCCTGCCCTCGCTTTGCTCTATGTCGTATGATCTTAGGTCACTCGTGCTGTTATTATTCAGGCTGATTTCTGTGGGACCTGCTTTACGGCAGATGTTCCCGTCGATGTTGCAGACATCGAGTGTGATGTTGTCGTTGGTCGTGAGTGGACTTCTATGTACCACTGCCTCGTCATTGGTGATTGTGCAGCTGCTGGGCTTGCCGGGTGATCTTCCCGTGAGCCGTGAAGTGCTGTCCTTTGTTCTTCCCTCTCGGTGCATCAGTTTCTGGAAGTTTTTCCAGCAAGCCTGCCTCTGATCAAGATTCAAGATGAGGTGTTAGGTTTTGTCTCTTTTGTTTCCGTGCTGCATGCGCTACGGATTCATGTCCTTGGGGCTGTCTGCCAATTTATCACAGTGCCCGCTCTCAGGCATGTGCTGTGCGTCTGTAATGTCTCCCTCGAACTGTTTTCGAACCTTTCGAGACTTCATCGATCCTTGAGTATGTATGTGGACTGTCTCGAGCAATGCCGGCGTGAACACGAGGTCTGGGTGTCTCGCAGGATCCTGCCTGTTGTCATACCCGATCACAAAAAGACTGAGATTGTGCGCCGGTATCGAGAGGCGACGTTGGATGTCGCAGACTGTCACCGTAATCATGGTCGTCACTGTCTTGTCGCAAGCTCACAACAGAGGTGTCGGACACTTTTTGTCTCACGTTCACATCAAAGACTTAACGGTCAGGTCATGTGGGTCTTGAGAAGAGCTTTCTGAGCGGAACCTGCGGAGTGGTGTGTCTGCAAGTCACTCAGTGTCATGGGCGGGTGAGTGGATGTTTACATACATATGTGCGTGTGCTCGGCACTGGCGGGTGTTATTATCCCCGTATCGGGGGTTGCCACGGATGTGGTCCGCAGGGTTTATTAGGTTAACTCTACTATCATGTGACACCAAATGCACAGTCATCAACAAATGCACAATCACTTCCTCAGCTCGCAATTCCATAGATATTATTGTAGAGACACCTAGAGATTGTAGAACATGGTGTATTTGTATGGAAAGAACCTTTAAACCGATAAAAATGGAGTTGTGTAAAGTACAGTGGGCCAAAAGGTGGTCGATGGATGGCCAAAAATGGCCATGTGTTGACATTAATGGCCAGATCCAAAGCAATCCACTGCATGTGATGGGCTGACTTGCTTGGGCCATGTTGTACAGGTCCATTATAGAGTTTCTGAAACACCCGATTCTTCGTTTCGAGGAGAATTGCGATGCTATTCGATGACGATGATTCCAGTGTGACAAGAGGAGCAGACAGGGGGTCACACTCGCACTTGGATTCACGCTCCGCATTCGGAGACTCAACTACTCCTGTGATGGGGAATCGGTATTTGAAGCGGAGTATGTCAGTCCCTTAACATGGCCTCCGTGCTGCGTGTGACAACCCGTGACCAGATTGTGCACATCCTATGGATTTCGACCCCACCATATTGATTCTGCTCGGGTGACTTCAAAACATCATTTTCACAGTCATCCTTGTGTGAGCTTGTAGCTCAGAGACAAAGGTAAAAGCCACTCCGGATCCGAAGTCAATAAATTTCGTAGTTGAGTAGTTATTCAAGAAATGGTCGAAATTGTGCATTTGGTGTCACATGATAGTATGTACAGTGTACACCCACTCCTTGACACAGCCCCACTGAGTGACACATCGACCCCAAACTCACTCGTTCTGAGTTATTCTTACAGTTCAGAGTTAGGGCTCTTAGGTATAGGTTCCAAGCCTGAGTGATCCATTCCTGACAAGTCTGTTAAAAATATTGTGCCCTGGAGCAGCCAATCTTTGACTACACTTGAATAAATGCCAAAAATAATGATTTGGAGACTGTCAACAACTTTTCACGACCATCTTATTTTGAAAACACTTGAATAACTTAAATTCTAAAGGTCAGGTGATGTGAAGGATAGTATCAACCACCTCTCGGACCACTTTCGAGCACAATTGCATCAAGATTGAATGCATCTGAGAAGCGAAGGGGCCGAAGGGCTGTTGGAGCGTGACACAACTCCAGAATAGGGATGTGGGTGGCTGCTTAACATGAAACACGTTGATCCCGGTCAACGTGTTTCATCCCTGGCACGACGCGACTTCTAGCCAGCACACCCTGCTAAAATGGTCAATCACGCGAAATCCGACACAGTGAAGCAGCTGGAGAAACACTGTGAGCGCCAAAAACAGATGGAAGCTGCTGTGGCTGCCTATGCCAAGGAGCAGGAAAAACCTGAGGACGAGCACCATGGTTTGCATCCTATTCCACAGGACCACGGAGTCTCATTCAAGACTCTCTCAAGAAGATTTCATAATGAGCAGTCCATTGCTGAGTTTAATGCTACCAAGCAGAGGCTGACTCCTGCCGAGGAAAAGGTTATTGTTGACTATGCAATTGAGTCTGCAGATCGTGGTATTCCACTTACTCACCAAATGATTGAAAATGCGGCCAATGAGATCCTTCAAGCTCAATTAGGGGCAAACATTGAGGATGTTGGCCATAATTGGTGTCAGCGCTTCCTCACG
Source organism: Xerocomellus amylosporus (assembly GCA_038090735.1). Classification (NCBI taxonomy): domain Eukaryota; kingdom Fungi; phylum Basidiomycota; class Agaricomycetes; order Boletales; family Boletaceae; genus Xerocomellus; species Xerocomellus amylosporus. The sequence goes on along the minus strand of JBBPNE010000886.1, from coordinate 8,771 downwards.
CAGCATCGAGATCAGCTCCAAACTAATTGGAGCAAACCCCTTGACACACAACGTGCCCAAGCACTGAATCCAGCTACTGTGAACCACTGGTTTGATTTGCTTGAGAAGCATGCTGTTAAAGGAAAGGATGGGCAGGACATTCGGAGAGAGGATATTTATGGCATGGACGAGACTGGCAAAATGTCCAGTGATCATGGTGTTGAAAAGTCGAGTGGCGGGAACGAATGGTTGATCAGGCGAGTCGGAACAGCACTGGTTATTCGTGATAGTGGACAAAGAAAGAGGTACAGCCAACGTGAATACAATAGGTATGTATTAGGTAAGCAATGCATACCATAGTGAATGATTCTACTCCAACACATGGCACTCATTGTGTCATTGGTCAACGAGGGACAAAGACGCAGCACAAGCAAGGAGGTGCAGATTGTGAAAACATCACCTCCATTGTCACAATATGTGCTGATGATACAGCACTGTTCCTGACCATCATATTCAAGGGGAAAAACTTCATGAAGAAGTGGGGTCAAAATAATGTTGCTTGAGCATTGTAAGGTTTCAATTGGAATCCCACCAGTAATCCAAACTAACCATAATGTAGTCTTGCTATCTCTGACAAGGGTTGGACAGATGGTGTGTTGGCCTTTGAATGGCTTCATGACATGTTTGATGCCAAGACAAAGGAAAAGGCAGCAGGTCGCACCCGAATCCTCATTCTAGATGGCCACAGCTTGCACTACACTCCAGCATTCCTTCACTATGCTAAAGACAATATTATCAAGATTCTTGGCTACCCACCTCACTGCACCCATGCTCTGCAGGGCCTTGATGTTGCGTGCTTTGCCAAGTTCAAGGAGATCTGTAAAGCTGAGGTAACACAGTATGAGAGACTTTACCAGAGCAGGGTTGACAAAGGGAGCTTTGTTGAAGTCTTCGGGACAGCATTCCTGAAGGCCTTTACACCTGAACTCATCCAGCCGGCTTTTGCAGTGACTGGGATCTATCCATTAAACCGCAATGTCATCAAAGCTAGCCAGATGGCTCCAAGCATGACAACATCTATAAATGCGACCTTTCCGCTCCCACAGGCCAGCCCTGTACGTGCGGCGATAGCAGCCTTTTGTTATCACAAGCCAACAGCCCTGGAGACCTCACCAAGCACCCACATCCCAGCCAGCAGTCAGCAAAACAGCACACCAACAACTCTGACACGTACTCGAGTCCTTGATCCAGACATCAACCCATCAGTGTATACTCCGTCTAAATGTATGCGCCTGATGATGGCTGCCATGGCACACACATCATCGGGAAGTTTCCTCATTGGGCAAGACCCTATTACATAGGCGAGTCATATTGCACATCCCATTCTTGAGAAACCACCCACTATCCCTGATCCCGACTGGTCCCTGCTTCGTATACCAGCACCCCAATCACGATTCACGAATGTCATGTCAAGAGCTCAAACAGTACACCAAAGACCTACAGCACAGCCTTCATGATGCAAAGCACCATATTCAAAGTTGCAACTTGATCATTGAGGCAGCACATGCTCAGATGATTGTGCAGGAGCTGTTTGCAATGAAACAAAGTCAGACATTGCATGCACGTGAAAATCAGAAGAAGACAGATCATGCCAAATTGTTTCCGGAAGGGAAAGGATGCCATTTGACTGAGGAGGGCTTCATGATGGAACTTGAGAAGCAAAACAAAGCAAAACAAAAGGAGAAGGGAGGGAAAGTCAAAAGAAAGACAGAGCAAGCAGAAAAGCAGTCAGGAAAGGCAAGGATAGATGTTGAGTGGAAAGCTTTACTAGCAAAGCATGAGGAGAACATTACTGAATGGTCAGTGACATGCGACGAACTAGTGAGAAAGCACATACCAAAGAAACACTGGCCGAAAAAGCCTCGTCGTCCCTTGAAACCAAAGGTCACCAGTGCACCACCATGGTTCAAGTCGCTTCGAGTTCATCAGTTACTTTGGATGATCTACCAGTGCTTGGGAGTGCTGGTGAGGAGGATACCGAAGGTTCTGCATCAGATTCAGGACAAGGACAAGGACAAGGACAAGGACAAGGACAAGCGCTGACGGACACGAAGCTGTGTGTCAAGGAGTAGGGATCTGTGACATTGGGTGCTCTCGCTTGCTATCTCTCGACACTAATAAGTCTCATTATATTTATGTACTTGATAGCATCTGTTTGATTTTATACTGTACTATCTACCCTTTAGTGCACAAAGCTCAGATTTCTAAAAATTGTCGTTTATTAAGGACAAGATAACAATGACAACTTGGTGTGTCAAGGAGTGGGTGTACACTGTATAGACTTTAATCCAGGATTGTCTCCATCCTCCAGGCAGCCAAGAATTTTGTTTTTGATCCAGGCACATCAGCCGCATTTTCCATGAAAACTGAACGATTCACTGGATGTCCATACAGGCCAGACTGTCTGTCACTATCTTATTTCCTATCTTTCCCATCGACTGATCCATGACAAAAAGGCAAAGCTGGCTGCTTGCCTTGACAAGAACATTTGTTGAGCCACTCTTGGCATCGTTGTTGGGGCCGGAAGGGTCCTTCAAACCTTGCCTCTGGATCATCATCACACATTTTGCCTTGATCTGTCAAGGGAGAGTACTTTGTGCAAGCAGGAATGAGCGAAGATCATCGCGTCCAAATTTTGCTGGCGTACTGATTGTTCATCACTGACCCAGGCGGATGATTCGATGGAAAGCAGCGCAACCATATTGCGAAGGGCACATTTCGGACCAACCCCATGTCCTGGATCATGGATCAGTAGGAGCAATGAGAAGCATGCTTGAATGCTCCACGCTCGTTCCAGAACCCTGGTGGTACTATAATGATCTACTTCTGGCCCAACCAAGTTCATCCAGTGGCATCCACCGATATTCACCACTTGGAATGTCCACTGTGGGATTACCCATATTATGATATGGTTAAACCCATTTCCTCCAAACGCATGCAAGTACACTGGCATCTCATATGGCGTCTAGCTTGAGATCCCACAGTGGGTGCTGGGCCCTCGAGCCTTCAAACTGCATCCTTGTTCTGAGACTGCACCACAGTACCTTTTGCATGGGCGTCTGTTCAAATAAAAGTGACACCAATTTATCAAAGTCACAGACGGTGGTTGTCTGAGTGGTGCAGGTACGCTCAAAAATTAAAAATTTACAAAGCTATTCCTTTAAACAATTCCTCGCATCCATGTATATATGTACCTATAATTACATTCTAACAATGGCCAACAGATGGCTCAATTGTACCCCAGACCACCCATACCTCTCATAACCATAGGTTTTTGAAATTTCTGAGTCAGTTTGCAGGGATTTTGCCTATATAACCATCTATCTCCACAGGCGTGGTTGAGCCATTATTGCCGGAGTGAAGTAAATTTTAATATGAAGACGTGATCAAGCATGCCAATCTATTTGTGTAACCTGACAAAGCATTCAATTCCATGAAGTTCGATCACATGGTGGCTCATAGGGTGGAGCGGTGATGTACATACTACTCCATACAGTAGGCATGTACATATTGTACATGGTAGGAGTGAGGATATGGGTGAAAGCCCCTAGAGCTTTCCGGCCCGAAGCACTGTGGGTGAGCGAGCTGCAAGGGTGGGATGGGCACCAAGTAGGTCACTGAGCGAGCCCAGGAGTGAAGTGCGACAGACAAGCATAGCTTGGATGTCCCTGCAAAAGGGAGTGGTGAGTGGGTGCAAAAACAAGGAGCAGGTGAGGCACTTGACATGAGGGAGCCAGCTCACTGGCAAGGACAAGATGGCAGATGAGAAGCCAAGTCACTGACACCGCCACCTGACTCACTCCTGCATGGACTTTGGTAGCATTGTCATAGCAAGGCGTCGATTGGTCGACCAATCGACCCATTAATCACACTCCGCCTTGGCTGATTCCAGACGCAGACACCCGAATCGACAGAAGCGACCTTTGGTAGGGCACGTGCCACTACTGTGTGTAGGGGTAGTAGTACTACTCAATAGCAAGTACTTGTGAGCCTTGGGGGGACTCAGAAGGGACAGCTGCGCTGCGCACGGCGGGCCGTCTCGGCCCGAGTGGAAGGTTTTTTTCACTAAGGTTGAAGTATGTTGTGCGCCACAATGACCTGCAGGGGAACTCGGGACGACAGGGCAGTGCGAGCGCACTGAATAGCAACAAACCCAACCAAAGGGGTCAGGTCTATGTGTGGGGATCTGCAGGTGCAATATGTTTGTCCCAAAAGAGGATCCTGGAAGGTTAGTAAAGACTCGAGTTATAGGGAATGATGAGGAGAAGGTTGTTACAGTGACCTCAAAAACCCTTTCCATACTAACCCCTGACTGCGGTGCGCGAAGCACACCGCCAGTCACTGTGGGAATATTGCTTAGCTTTAGTGGCGTCATAAATAGTACGTACTCACGGCTACAGAATCGCCCCCTGGGTCATGTGATTTGGCTCACACGCCATTGAGATACAACCATTGTAAAACAGCCATGTCATGGAAAGGGTTTTTGAGCTTTTGAAATGATGACTAGGATCTCAGTCAAATCATTGATTATTTGTTGTTGTTTGTGAATACAAACAAGGATATACATGTAAATAGCATATCTGAGTTTAAAAAAGTTCACACACTTCTTGATTCTCAACTTCTATCATGGTTAAGTCCCTCCCCCTCACTCAGCAAAACACCATCCTTTCTTTACTTGATGCTGGCCACTCTGGTGAAGATTGCCAAGAAAACTGGTGTCAGCCCTTCTGCTATATCCAAACTTCGCTTTAAGAAGCATTCTACTCTTCCCAGAGCGATTGGAGGTCATCCTTCCAAGCTTTCCCCTGCCAATATGTGCCATGCCCAGCACCTTATCACCTGTGGCAGGGCTGAAAATGTTGTCCAAGTGACCAAATCTCTATCCAACATCATCAATGAGCCTCTATCTGCCAGTACAGTTTGTCTTCACTTGAAGAAATCTGGTATGAAGGCTGTGGTCAAGTCCAAACGCCCTATTCTCTCTGCCAGGCATCGTAAGACTCGTTTGGATTTTGCTTATGCCCACAAGGATTGGACTGTAGAGGACTGGAAGAAGGTCAGATGGTCAGATGAGACCAAAATCAATTGCCTAGGATCAGATGGACGTAAATGGGCTTGGAAAAGGTCAGGTAAGGGGCTTAGTGATAGGCTGGTAGATGGAATCCTCAAGTTTGGAGGAGGTTCTCTGATGATGTGGGGCTGTATGACTTGGGAGGGAGTTGGATTTGCTTCCAAGATTGATGGTAGGATAGATGGGGACCTCTACCTTCAGATTTCGAAGGATGAGCTCCAGCAAACACTGGAGTATTATGGTCTCAATCCTCCTGATTCTATCTTTCAGCAAGACAATGATCCCAAGCACACATGCAAGAAGGTCAAGGAGTGGCTAGAAGAGCAGGAATTTGACACTATGGGTTGGCCTGCACAGTCTCCTGACCTCAACCCTATAGAAAATCTCTGGGGATGGCTAAAAAGGAGGCTTGCAGAGCATGAAAACCCTCCTAAAGGGATTCATGAGTTGTGGAAAAGGGTTCAGATGGAGTGGGAGAGGATACCAGTTGAGGAGTGTCAGAAACTGATTGAGAGTATGCCTAGGAGGGTTCAGGCAGTGCTTAAAGCAAAGGAAGGCTATACCAAGTACTAATAATATCCAAATACCCTTGTAAATTCACAAGCTCAAAAGCCCTTTCCATGACATGGCTTTTTTTAAACGGTTGTATCTCAATGGCGTATGAACCAAATCACATGACCCAGGGAACGATTCTGTAGCCGAGGGTGCATACTATTTATAACCCCACCAAAGCTAAGCGAAATTCCATCAGTGACTGGCGGTGCGCTTCGCACACCGCAGTCGGGGGTTAGTATGGAAAGGGTTTTTGAGGTCACTGTATAGTTGACCGCAGGTGGTCCGAAGGTAGTCCGAAGCGTGGGAAAGTAGTCCGAGCGGTGATCGGACTGTCGTGCGTGTTGCAGAGAGGTGGAGAAGGTGCGGACGTGGTCGACAAGGCCCGTAGTGGACTCGGACATGTGGAAAATAGGTCGCAGCAGGGAGATGGAAAAACGGATGATCAAAGATGCATTCGGAAATGCTAGGTACAGTGTTTTATAGTCCGGGAATTGTCCAGGACTGTGTAGCTACTAGGAATAAGGTTCGGAACTGTAAGGAAACAATATCCGAAGTATACTAATGAAAACGAATGGTACTAAAAGGAGTCTGACGTTAGTCCAACCGGTTTTGGTCATAAGACCGCGTTTTCGGACTTCCGGACTTTGGACTATGTGCAATACGGACCGGAGTAGTTCGGACTAGCGTGGGAAAGTGGGTGGAAACGCTCAGAAAGAGGTGAGATGAACCTAGAGTGGCTCAGAGCTCTACAGTGCAGAGATGGTTGGAATGTTGAGGAGGTGCGAGATGCAATGACGTGCATTGCACAGCCATCATGTGTTGATTAAGAGGAACAGAAGGCTTGGTTGAAGACGAGAAAAACAGTGATTGCACCTTTGGGGGGGAGGAGAGAAAAACGTAGCTAGATACAAAATTCGGAACAAGAACGAGGCATGAAAAATGGACAAAGCAGACAAAACGTGAGCACACAACAAATCAGCAGGACACTGGCACGAACAAACGAACAGAAAGACTTAGATTGAGATGGGCAGGCGACATTCTTCACTTCGTCACTGGGGCCAGCTCTTCCTCAAGGTAACTGATACGGAGCCAGCTTACACCATCTTGCTTGATGATGCAGTTGTCAGGTGTCGAACTGTCAATGTTGAACCCGGAGTAGAGCTTGAAGAGGGCCACAGAAGTGTTGCCATCGTCGTCGGAGAGGATGACCGTACAAGCTTGCAACATCTTGATGAAGGTGTGAGCCTCGAGTATCAACAGTGCTTGCTCACCTGCTCCATCGGGTTCTCCGTTACCAATGACAAATTGTTCGTAAACTTGTTTCACTGTCTTGAGGAACATGCTGATGTGAAATGTAATACCGCCCGAGAAAAAGCCCTTGGACTGAGGCCATGGTGGCAATGCTTCGTTGTCCTTTGACTTTGACTTCACGCCATCCGCACAAACACCCCGCTTGTGGTTAACCGCAGCTTTCTTGGGTCCAGGATACTACATGATTGTTTGGCAGCGAGTGCAACTCAGGACCTTGTGAGACTGTAGCACATCAGTGTGTGAGTTGCCCTGCACCAGCTTGATGGTAAATTGATGACTCGACATACCATCTTTGCACCAGTGGAGTCTGTTTTTATGAGTGCAATAACTGAGCAGTGATGACGCCAGAAGGTCTCCGAGTTTCGTTTGGCTGTGGACAAGCATCCAGGTCAGCCTAACTTGATACAGTAACACATGAATATTGATTTCAAGAACGGCGACTTACACTTGTAATTGTTCCACATGACACGCTCAACGAGTTGAGGCTTAATCCAACCGAGTAGTTGGAGGAGGGCCTGAGGGTGTTGAAATTCTCATATTCTATTATTAACTTTAGTTCGCTTTTCATGATTAACACAATACTTATCCCACATGACGTCATTCCTATTCAGACTTCATATGACTTCATATGACATCATTATTGCAACATATTGCACCATGATCACGCCATAGCATGATGTTACTGCACATGGCTTATTCATACACCTTTTGAGGTCTTTTCAGACTCCATTTGGACTGTCTGTCTACTTGTACAAACAATAGCCAGACACTATATAAGGAGGACTTATTCCTCCTCAATTTACTAAGTTCTCTCGCATCCCAAAGCATGATAACTTCTAGCAAGACTTACTTGCAAGTGCTTCCAACAGTATAGTGAGTAGTGTTCTCTCTCACTGGGTATCTCCCCTTCGCTGTTGCCTTTGCACCAATTGGAAGTAGTGATTCCAATAGGTTATGAGCCCCGCCTAGACAATTAGGACCATTGTCATGATGCCCTATAACAGTCTCGCGTTGTTGGCTGCACTTGCTCTTGGTTTGATGTGGCTACTCAGTGGTTACTTGACATCGTTTGTCGAGTTAATCCAAACCTTTGTGTTTCACGCTTTCTTCATTGGATTCCTCTTTGCTCTCATCTGTTATATGACGAGAGAAGAAGAGACGCTGACATGAACCCTTCTTCATAACCGTTTGGGTCCACCAGAGACTTCAAACAAGGTTCGTGCTCATAGTTCTACATCGGTGTACTTGGAGGTGCCATCGCAACTTTGATCGCAACAAGTGCCCTCTTCTCTGTGGAGATCATTGTGTTCACCCGCAGTGTCAAAATCATCATTGTCCAGATCTGTTCCCTCCTCCTCTGTCGGCTTCTCTCCCTGTCCCCTCTCCCTCAGCTTCTCTCCCTTTGCAAAGACAACCACCTTCTACCCCAATCCAATCAGCCTTCATCACCTCCTACACTGATGACTTCCTCGTCGAACTCTGTCGTCGCACCGGTTCCGCGATACCCAATCGCGATAGAGCAGATGGAGCTTACTTATCCTTCATCAACCTCTGCTTCGACCTCTAGGAGTACGTTGTAAAGAAGATAGGTGGTGTGGGTCTATCCGAAAAGCGCTCTAACCTTTCCTACGTCAGTAGGAAGCAAATGCGGTTAGTAGCAACACCAGGAAATGAAGGGAGGCGATAGGTTCGTCCCTTAGGGATTCTAGGAGGAGAGGAAATGGAAGGAGGATAATGCGAAGGCTCACTGAACCCTCTTCGAGACGTAGGATGGTCGTCCTAACACTTCCAGGAC
>JBBPNE010000885.1:0-11633 GCA_038090735.1 Xerocomellus amylosporus | reverse complement strand
AGACTGCATCCTCACCCGTCTCGCTTCAAACCTTTGTGAGATGGATGCCCTGGAAAAGATGAAAGATGTCAGTTTAGAGATGCACAAACAAGATGGGATCCAGCTAGCTGCTATTAGCGACGACCTCGAGCCCTTCAAGGTAGAGGCAGAGGCTTGTGGTAATTCTATCGAGGATGATATAGCTTATCGTCATGCTGTTTACGCAGATGAATTCACGGCATTGGCGTCTGCCAACGCCCAGCTCAACCTCATGTTCAATCTCTCTGATTCCCGAGTCGACCTCCGATGAATTGCAATCGGTGATGTCCGATGAGGCGGACAGTAGTTCCGTTGTGGAAGAGTGAAATCAACGAGTGCGTTGTCCACTCAATGAAGTGGAAAAATATTCAAATTTTATTTGCTAGTAGGCAGTGATCAATTGGGTGTTATAGTGGTTTCCAAGTCACAGCCTGTAACTTGTCATCGCAATTGATGTATTTACACTTGAATTATCGAACTATCGGACAGTTTGGTGTCCAAACCGAGTGTTACCATTGTCTTCGACAACTCTGACCAGGAGAAAGTCCAGCAGGATTAGAAGATTATAAGCAGACCACAGCAGACCACAGAGGAGAGCTACAACTACACGTCGGTGTGACTATGCGATACAATCAAAGTACAGTGGTTGAGGAACCTTTTTTGCGCTGCATCATCTGCCATGACGTTGTTACGCGAGACGTCGACAAACGTCGAAGCGGGACAATTGGCTAACTTCGAGGAGGAACTCACAAAGAGTCACAATGTCTCGAAGATAAGGACTCGAAGGGTCGAAGGACTCAGGAGTTCTGAGGGACTAAGGGACCTCAAGGAAACAAAGGGACAGAGGAGACTGAGGACGAGGCAGATGGCCAAGGACGCAAGTCAACGCTAGATTGCGTAGATGAAGAATAGAGTACAAAATACAGACGGTGTAGTATAAGTACTAAGGGCCGCGTCATCAGAGAACATCGGAGAATCGGATAGAACAATGAGTAATTGGGAACACGTAACTGATATGAGAGAACCAGTTATAAGTCCGATGATAAGAAGATAAGGGATAGCAAAGATAAGAGCGTGTCTCCCCCGGTAGTAGACAGGGAACGGTGCGAGACGATCATAAGACGAAGAAAGAGGGATTCAATGTGTCTATGACGAGGAGACAATGGATCCAGTCCGAGCGAAACATACCCATGAAGACATGAGTACGGCGAGCGAAGGAAAGAAGATACAAATGATGAGAAAGGAGAAAAACTGTAACAAACATGGTCCTGGATGTGTGCAGAACTCGTAATGGCAGGTCCTGGACAGCTGGTGATACATAATGTGCTTTACGATCTCAAATCCTTCTTCTCACTTGTTGGGATATGCGTTGTTACGGTTTGACTGTTGGTCACCCCTCTCCCTTTGCTTCCCGCTCGGTGGAGTCCTCTCTCACCTTGCTCGTCCAAGCACAGTCCACTCGTTGTCCCAACCCCTAGCCGTTCTCCAGACATTGTAGCTGCCGTGCGCTCCGTCTAGCAGGTGCCTCAACAGTCACGTCGACCTGGTGACTGTTCTCTATTTCTCTCTCCTCTTTCGGACAGGCATGCATATGCCTTCCTCTTTAGTTCACTTGGACCGTGCATGGTCATGCTCACTCTGCAGTTGTTCGCTTGTTCCCATTTGGACTTACGTTCCATTTCTAGTAGTCACACTCACCCAGTGACTGCTCCCTATTCCCCCATTTGGTCTGTGGCAGTTCCTGCCCATTATGTATTCCTCTGGAGTCATGCTATGGTACAGCTTGGTCCGTGCACATACTTAGTTCACTATATAAGTAGCACCGTTTCCCTGTACTAGCTCCCCATTTGATTCTACGCAATCCATTGTGTAGTTCTCAAGGTCATCCAGCTAGGACTCTGTCGCTAGTCTGAGGCCTAAGTCTTCTCCAAAAGACTTAGCGGGATTTCTGTGTGTCTTTGCACTACACTTGAGTGTGCACTTGGTTCTACACATCAGCGTAACATGCGTGCTCTATGACGGACCCTTCAAGCAAAAATCGGAGGACGAACTTGCAGAATGTTATGATGAACTTTTCAATACCTTCAAACCAAGCATTCTCAAGACGATTATGATTCAGTCCAACCTGACGTGGAACCCATTTGTCGTAAAGCATCCATCCATATTTCAAACCACTCATCCCGCTCCTGACAAATCTTTGATCAGAAATTGTACTGCCTCTGGCCACCAATGATCATGGAGAAATCATTCACAAGAGTTCATGCAATCATGACACGTTTATCAAACACATTATTGTCACCCTCTCAGAACTCTAGCCGGAAGATTGGGCTGACATGTTACTCTCGGTGAAGAGTAACGATGCCTCTCGCAGGGCGTCAGAGGCCACTTCCACGTGATCGGAGTCAGGACCACCGGCATCCATGTTCATTCTTGTTCCCCCCATAGCGCCGAAGGACCTCCTGCCTGGACACGGCACTATTCGGATTCAGAGCAACTCAGGTCTATACCAGCCCACCAGCAGGAGTCTCAGACAAGCCCAAGACAGTGACTCTGACAATTTCCTGCCTTCCAGCCCATCAAAGCATACCTGATTGCTAGGAGAGCTGAGCCAGCCCCCCGTTCCGATTCTCACCTCCTTCCCCACCGCATGGTCCACAGCACACCTGGATGGATTTCCACGAGACAACAACAATTTGTCTTTGGAAAGCCGTTCGGCCAATGAGATGTTTTGATCTTGACTCTTGATTGCTTGCACCCCCCCCTCGTGCCGTTCAAGGGCTGTGCTTCTTGTAACACGGACTGTTGATATTCTGAAGCTGTCCTTCCGATTATGTCTTTCTACAGCATCTATTGTCCTTATGTAGATTCTGTATGTACAAATACCTACTACTAGTGGGTTGTCTGGTTTTGAATACGCACTGCCTTAGGCACAGGGACTCACCAGAGTCTTCGGAATCTGATATAAGAGCCCGCGTTCGACCCGGAAAACCTTTGCCCGCCATCATGCCTCCTCAAAGGGAAGTGTTAAGGATTTACGATGGACTTCCTGCTGAGTTTGGGTACTCATAAATCCTCAGACTACTGACAGGCCTTTACATTTGTTACCAAACTCTGTGATGCAGAAACGACAACTGAGACTCAACAGACCCAACCAAGATGTTCATCATGGGCTGGAAGAGGTAGCGGGAGATCTGTTCAACAGCTGCGGCATCTTGAAGACATTCAGACTGCAAGACCCTCGCCACAGTTTACTCAAAGTCTCGTTCTAGCAACAAAAGGGCAGGAGATTAATGCGACGGCCCCCTCTTATACTGACATGGTGTACGACGACAAGGAAAGTCAGGTCCCTCCGTGGGCAGAATCTCCCAATCCACTGACTCAAGTTCAGCCAGCTTTCACCCTGTCGCAATCCAATCAGTTCGGGTTCAGACTACCTTCCCAGACGACCAAACCATCCAGATCCAATGGATTTCCCCAGGAGCACGCTGTTTGGTCATGAGTGCATTCCTTTACTATCCTCGTTAGGTAATCACTGTGTTGTGATAGGCCCTCGATGGTTTCATCCCACTCTTCTTGACCTCCTTCTTGTACCTTTTCCCTGCCATTCCCAGTCCCATCACATGCTCGCACCGAGTTCACCCCACCGACCTCCCGCGCTCCGTCTGAGTGTGGGTCGAGTTTCAACTATGGATTGGCATGCAACAATATGGATTCAGACCTCTCCCAGCCTAAGCAATGGTCTTTGCAACTTGTGGTCACAGCTGCAGCAGCCTGGCCTCCAAATATCTCGGTGTCTCATGTACATCAATCCTCGCTTCGAAGATCATCAGTGACTCCTGGGCCTAGTGTTCAAGATCAGGTTTTAACTGCCAAGATGTCTTGTTTACCTTCCCCATGCCTTGGTGGGGTGAACCGAACTAGATCGTTCCGTCAGGTTCCTTCCTCTGTGCCCCCGGCACACACCATTACGATGTCATACGCAGACCCACATACCAGAAGCGGGTCCAATCTCGCTGACCGTGACCCCCATTGTGTCGGATCTCCTGCGATTGATGAGGTGTCACCAGATGAAGACAAACACTTCGCAGAGTCTGTTATTCGCAACGAACGTAAGTGCTTGTGCCTTTCTGCAAGTATTTGCTCACTGTCTGCATAACATATGAAAATTGGTTTCATCTGACTACAACTCACTAAGGTACTATAACGCATGGTAGCACAATTCCTGGTTTTGGGGCACCTCAGGGTAAGTAAGCAAATGCTCACTAAACCTTATTAACAAAAGAACAGGAGATGCAGAAGACATTGCCGTTCAGAACTGCCAGCGCAACTGCCCATCATGTCTCCCTGACACCACGCAACTTACGACCATCCGAAACAAGCAGACATCAGAAAGTTTTCACTGTGTCAGCCACACACCCTCCACAACACACACTTTAAACGAGATAGAGGCCCCCATTTCAGTAGACCTTCATACTCAAAGTAAGTAAACAGTTGCCCACCATACCCTACTAATCAGAGCACAGGTGATGCAGAAGATGTCACTCAGCACTTCCAGCACAACCGCACACTGTGCCTTCCCAACAATGTGCAACCCACAGGTGCAGAAGACATCGTCACTCAGCACCGCCAGTGCAACTGCCCACCGTGTCTTCCTGACAATGCTCAACTTATGGTCATCCAAAACCAGCAAATGTCAGAAGCACCCTGCAGTGCTACCCGTGGCAGCTCTGCAACAGATGGAATACGGCTCCCATCTCAGCAGACATTTGTGCTGTATCTTCACTCCTGCCGCCTACTGAGGTCAATTCTGCCACTCAACCCCGCCCGACATCTGCCGTTAGGTCCACGTTCAATGACAATGGAGATCCATCCCAGTTAAACTTTTATCCGCCTACCATTCATGATATTATCAAGCATGCCAAGCAACTCTCCCACTGCGACCTTGCATCGATCAACTCATTTCCACTTCGCCCGCAGTTCAACACCAAAGCTAGCAAGTACATGAGTGAAGCTATAGCTGAGCATCATAACCTAGGGTTACTCATACTTGAGGGTAAGGTTAATTATCTGTGATGGTGTGAGACTGACTGTACGCTTACAAGGATGGTGGCCCCAATATATGGTTGATATCACCAAACTTGTAAGTGTTAGCGCCAACATTGTATATCAAACTTCCTGATGTGATATTAGCTCTGGGAAGACATCAGTTCTTCTCTCAAAAAAAAAGCACATGTCTTTATCTGTGAGCGCTACAAATGGGACCCCCAAAACCATCATGCTGCTAATGCCAATATCGCAAAGGAGCTCTTGGATCAAGGAGTGTTTTTGAAGCATGGAATGGACGAGGAGGTAAGTAGTTGATGTTCGGTGATCGAAAGCTAATGATCTTCTGAGGGTCACACAAAAAATTTCACTCACCCCGCACTTTTTGGTCTTATCATTGACTTCTTTTACGCTGGTTCTAACTCTATGAGCAACCTTTTCCCTGAGGTCTTTGGTGGTGAGGTTCCGCATGCTGCCATTGCGTTCACCACCACAGCTGTACCTATTTCAAGTTTACACTATTACTTATACTGACATACCTTTAAATAGATCAAACTTGTGCTGGACGAAGTTGCCATCGAGGGGAAGGAGGTCATATTCAAGCGCAACATTTACATTGATATTCTCAGTCTGATGAGCAAATGTGACACGAATCCCATCCATCATGCGAAAACGAAGGTGCTTCGTGTGCATTGGGCCAAAATTGGAAGGTGGGTGATTAGTTACACATGGACATAACTGATGGAGTCCCATGTTCACATCAGGAACGGCAGCATGACAGCCACGACCACCGGCTTTGACATAGATCTGGATTAGATCTTGTGGCGGTTGAGTTCTTTGGTTATGTCACTTATTCCATGCTATCTGAGTCATTGTTGTATAATATTCCCCTTATCTGGAATAAGTGTTCTCGGTCTGTTACAGGCTGCGTCATGCTGTCCAATTCTGAAGTATGATAGTACTGCTACTTTCAAACTGAATCACTAGGCTTTCCAGACTGGTTAAGACTGGCACAACTGGGAGCAAGCTAGACATTTCTTGCCAATTAGGTACCTTGTTGGAGGTCACTGGATAGGTTGTCAGCTGGCCAACACTGGCTAACACTGGACAGGGGGAGGCTGATTTGCTGATTTGGACCCGTGCGGCGAACTGGTCGTACCAAGTGATCCCCAGAGAGTTCCAGGACGATCTAGGAAGGTCAGAGACGAGCGCGTTGATGCAACGCACGCACCACGTCAAGATCGACCACCAGGAGGCCGCTTAGGGGACCAAGAGGACTCGGAGGATGTTGAGGGTGTTTGGGACCACGAAACCGTTGTTGAGGACGCTGGACACAATGGGGAACACGCCAGGAATGTGGAGAATGAGCACATCATCGAAACAAACGCACAGCGTCGAGTTACAGGGCCAGGAGGCCATTTGGGCGAGAAAGTTGAGTCAGGAGATCTCGGCAATGAACAGGAGCACTGGAGCGATGGCGATGGTGTCGGATTGGATGGGAGACGAGGCCGGATGGATGGCGCACGGTGCGAGTCGAAATGACTTGAAACACAATCACTGGCTGGCGACGAGACAGGTTAGCACAAACATTGTAGAGCTCTGAGTTGCTCTAGGTTCATATCACCTCTTGCACATTCCCGCCCACTTTCCCACGCTAGTCCAAACTACTGCGGTCCATATTGCACATAGTCCGAAGTCCGGAAGTCCCAAAATGCAGTCTTATGACCACCGGTCGGACTAACATCGGACTCCTTTTATTATCATTCATTTTCATTAGTATAGTTCGGACATTGTTTTCTTACAGTTCCGAACCTTATCCCTAGTAGTTACACAGTCCTGGGCAATTCCTGGACTATAAAACACTGTACTTTGCATTTCCAAATGCATCTTTGATTATCTGTATTTCCATCTCCCTTTTTCCGAACTACTTTCCACACGTCCAAGCCCACTACAGGGCTTGTCAACTATGTCCCACAGCCTCTCCACCTCTCCGCAACGTGCACAACAGTCCGATCACCACTCGGACTACTTTCCCACGCTTCGGACTACCTTCGGACTACCTGTGGTCAACTACATATAACAACCTTCTCCTCATCATTCCCTATAACTCAAGTCTTCACTAACCTTCCAGGATCCTCTTTGGGGACGAGCATATTGCACCTGCAGACCCCCACACATAGACCTGACTTACCCCTTTAGTCAGGTTTGTTGCTATTCAACGGTACAAGCGCACAACGAGCAACGTACTGAATACACTAGGCCGCCTTCTGAATGCTATGTCGACCCACCACGTCAACGTGGACGACTCAAGACACAATCATGACGAATATACCCAACGAGCCGAGGAGTCGAGATCACGCACACTTGGACAGCGTGATGTTAGCCGAGCCGCGACTTACCATATCAGGCAACCGCTTGAGCGCAGTGTGACCAAGAGGAGGGTGATACGAAGATGAAAAACACTGGCTTTGATTTCCGGGCGGCCCACCACCACCACCGTCACGCATGATTTTTTACCATACTTAGTACCTTTGTCACGCCGGAATAGAAGCACACGATGAATGAATTTGCAATGCAGAAGGACTCCAGACACCATCCCCACAGAACAAACATGGATGAAAAACAGTAGAACGTGCGATGAAAGAGTGATACAGCTGGTGGTAAGTGAGTGTGAGGTGCAAGGACATGAACGGGATGTCAAAATGCAGTGAAAACATGGACAACGTGAAGAATGCGCGTTTGAGAGCATAAGCGGCAAGATAGAAACTAGACGAAAAAGACGGTCAAAACTACTTCATACAAGGGCGTTTACTGCCCGAGGCCACAGCTGTGGTGAACAGTGCTGCGTTAGCTCTCCTGTGCTTCTCTCCAGCGGAGGAGGTTTCGTTTGTGGCTGGGGCAATCGGGGTGAATTCTTGTCTAATGGGAACACCAAATCTTGCCTCTTCGAGTGGCATCAAGAGTACGGTGGCTGCAGCAGAGGAAGGGAGAGCAATACCAATGAGCTTTCCGGGGTGAGCGTATTCTGGATAGTGATGTACATGGCCCGGCCTGAAGCCCTAGGCTGAGCCGGGCCCTGTAGGGGCTTCATAGGGCCTGCAGCCCGGCCTGACGATTGTGTAAGCCGGAGCCGGGCTTTAAAGCCCCGGCCTGGAGCACCTATTGCCCTCACCCCAACTCACCCATTCTCTCACCACTGGCACCTCACGATGGCTGACGACAATAGTGTGACGATGCTAACGACAATGACAATGACAGCATGATGCAACAACAACCTCAACGACACAACAATACGACAAGGAGGTCGCCTCGTCCTCACCTCATCCGTCCCTCCACATGCAATGACGATGGTGCCTCGTCTGTCCATCCAAACAGCACGATGACGGGGATTCAACCTCACCCCTTCCTCACCCGCCTCGTCGTCGTCATCATCGTTGTCTGTCCCTCCACATACAACAGCGATGACACCTTGCCCTAGCAACAATGATGACGGTGTCTTGCCTTTGCGTCGTCGTCACCCACCTCTTGTCCCTCCCCCATCCTCGCTCCCCTGTCCTCGCTCCCCCATCCTCGCCATAATCATTGTCCTCTCCGTCTCCGAGTCCCGCCACCTCCCTCTCCCACCCCACCCCCCCTCGTCCTCATCCTCATCCTCATCCTTATCCTCGTCCTCGTCATCTCCCACTCCCACTCCCACTCCCACTCCCACTCCCCCCTCATCTTCACCTTTAGACGATGACACAATGATGCCCTGTCGCCGCGCACGAGTGCACAGTGCCATCTCACCCACCTCGACCTCACCCATCCTCACCACCCTCACTTCACCCTCACCCAGTGCGCCGCTCAGCACCCACACCCCTTGTTTACCCCTCCCTGTTCACTTACAAAAATGAATGTGAATGCAAACAATGTGTTCACGTTCATCTTCATACGTGAGCAATTGTGATTGACACCGCTGCTGCTGCTGCTGTGGCTGTCGTGGTTGTCTCCCTCTCCCTCTCCCCCCTCGTCCTCACCTACCTCGGGACAACATGATGACAGCAAACGATGACAACAACAACAAACAACAATGCTGCTGCCATCCTCGTCGTCGTCATTGCCCTCTCCCACCCCCCCTCATCCCCACTTGCCTCGGGAGGATGTGATGAACAGTGAACGACAATGATGTGTCAGTGGGGACGGTGGAACAACAGCACAATGCACAGAATCGCATGTGCCACACTGTTGTTCCTCTCGTCCTCACCTCACCCTCATTCTCACCCTTGTCCACTTGACAAAAGCCCCGGCCTAAGCCGAGCCGAGCCCTAAGAAGCCAAGCCGGGCCATGTACATCACTAATTCTGGATGATGAGTGTTGAGGTGTTGCTCCATATTATATCTCCAAACCCCAGGCCTCCAATCGGTCTCCTTTGAACGTGGCGGTAATGGGCACAATGGGCAGACAACAGGAACATTTCAGCAGGGCCGCTTTTGTGAGCCTTTGTCTGCATAGCCAAACTTTATCTGAGCCTTGGATGGACAGTCGGTGAGGAACTCTGGCCCACATGACGATGTAATCTTGATTTTGAGCATGCATTCTGGATGAGTGAGCTGAGACTGACCGCAAAACCCACAAGGAAAAAGGTGATCAACAGGTGATATCAGTGACTCTTCAATGCCTCGGATGGAACACAGTATGTGCTGCCCCATATGCAAACGTACTGTATGTCGTCTGTAGGCTTGTGACATAGAGGACAGATCCAAGCGACACCAGCCACCTTTGAGGACGACAGCAGGGAGGTGGCTGGCTCACAAATGAGCGTGAGAGTACCTAGAAACACATTAAAGTATGATATGAGGTATACAGTGCACTTACCATCTGTGAGACGATACAGGAATTGCTCGCTCATTACTCCAGTCACCTGGATCAATGTGAGACTTGATACTGGGATTTTCATCTCCAGCATGCATTTCCAAACAAGATCAATCGCTGTTGTGAGGACGTCATCCTCAAGCAACCATGTGACCCCCCTGGAATTGATCTTGGCTGTCTTCTCAGATGGCAGATATACTGACACCTCAATGACACAGAATGAGTGATCCGAGTGTGCCGATTTCAATGACTTTCTCGGTTGTCATTCCTTCGCAGCCGGGCACAAGGGAATCTGTCTTAAGGTAAGCTCCATTTCAAACCCATGCTAGCTTTGATTGGGCTTCAGGTTCTGCTGGTTTCCAAGTGCATGGAAGGAGGGTGAGTACATTCCCTGTGACTTTGACTTTCGAGCCGTTGAGGTGCAAAGTCCTGAGATTGATGTCATTGCGGGAGACTCCATTCTCCTGGATGCTGGTTGAATGAACGAGGGTGAGTGCAGTCGTGTGATCATTGAGACAAAGGAGGGTGACAAATGGATTCCCAACAATGAAGGATGACTCCAAAGTGGAAGGGGATGATACCTCGGAGGACTTGTTCACAGGAGTAAAGCCATGGACACGAAGGAGTCGGTTGTGTGATTTTGCAGTGAACCCTTCATTAAACAAAAGGCGACAGACAGACACTTTGTGTATCCATTCTCCCTTGTACGAGAGATACATAATCAGCAGGGCGGATTCCCTTCCCAGAAGGCAGCAGTGGACATGTACTGCTGGCGAGAGGTGAAAGAGTTTCAACAGAAGTACAGCCATCATCCATTTCATTCTCGAGCTGCTCCTCAAACGTCGGACCAAAATCGTCGTCCACCACTGCATTCGCCTCGCTTTCAGGGAGCTGATCTGCATGAGTTACACTCTCCACTACCGCCAGACCAGTAGCTGCGACATTTGATGTGGACATGGGCCCGGATGAGAGTGCACTAGTATCTTCTTTGTTGTCCTCCTGATTGATCCCTGGATATTTTCCTCCACCGAAAATACACAACATGTCGACACCTTCAATAGAAAATATGGCTTCATAGTCGTACTCCTCTGAGTGAAGTGGAGAGGTTGTGTCAGGACCGTAACTTCTGCTCTGAGGGTACTCCGAAAGACTCGGAGGTACTTAGCACTCAGGACTCGGCTTCGCCGTATGTGGTGCGCCCTTGTCAGTAAGTCTGGGTGTCCCGGATGAAATGACCCAAAAGGCAACAGCGTCCTGGTGGTGCTCTAGGGAATCGTCGTCAAGCAAACAACCTAAACAGGTGACAGCGTCAACTGCACTCTGAAGGATGCGTCAAGGGGTACTAGCCGAGGGCACTTGCAATCGGTCTAGGAGTTGTTCTAAGGCTGTTGTGGGGAAAGACCAAGAGAACTAAACCGTAGTTCTCTGGCTGGCACTTGCGGCCTATATATACTAACAATAAGGTATGTTTAGGCGCTAGAGAGCGACCGTAACACCGGAATTGGTAGGGGGTCGGAATGGCAGAACGGTCAGGGACGTCAGGGGACGTCAGGGGGTAGTCAGAAGGAGTCCGACGTGAAGGATGCAAGGTCTAGCGTTGAGCTAACCTGCGAGGGGACAACGAGGAGACTCATCGACTTCAGAGAGGGGAGATAGAATATCTTAGTTGATAATCAGACTACAGTGACCAGGTGGTAAAACTACGTTTATATACAAAGGG
>JBBPNE010000884.1:0-11644 GCA_038090735.1 Xerocomellus amylosporus | reverse complement strand
GTGACTCATCCTGACTCATGCTGTGCAGGGCTATGCAGCAAGGCTATGCTGTGCCTGATCATTCTCTCTCTGACACTTGGCTATGTGCTTAGTAGTTATAGAGATATTAAATAAACAGTATTAGTATATACAGTAGCAGTGGTTGGGATCTGAGGTCGAGTTTGGAGTAAATATTTAATTTCTCCATGACCTGTGGTTGGAACTTGGAAAGGAGAATAGGTATAGGTAGCTCAGATTATGGGTCATCTGGCCCTGAATTATCTAAGCAGTCGGACCGTAGGAAAGGTGTCAAATATGGAAACTCGGGTCCGACGTATGTGAATAGTAAGTAGTAAGTAGTAGCGCGGATGGGGAGAAATGTATTTGTAGCTCCTCTATCCTTTAGTGAAACAAGATGAAACTTGGGGAATAGTTAGACTTTGCTAATGGTCATCTATCCCCATTGTATGGTAGAATCCCCCATGTATGAAAGGGTAGGAATCTGCTCATTCAGGTATAGGTCTGACTTTGCATGGAGCCATTTCCATGCAGGTCACCATCAGCTGACAGAACAAGTCCGTGACCTTGAGTGCGAAGATCGCGCCGGTCAGAGACAGCCATTACCTGGCCAATTTCCCGACACACCCGTCCAACCTCCTCCTACCGCTACTGAAAGTGAGGATGACATTGAACGGCTATGCCATGAGGGGGGATCTGGGTTGGCCACATATTTACTTTCCAAGGTGTTACCCGCGGTATCTGCAGAGAAGAAACCTATCTGTGAATGGACATACAGGGATATCCAAACCCTACCCTCAGATCAGCAAACTGAGTGGAGAAAAGTGTGCGAGACTGAGCTAAACATGCTCAAGGAGCGCAATGTGTAGAAGCTCATAGATGCACCGAAAGGCCGCAAAGTAATCAACAATCACTGGGTTTTTGATGTCAAACCCGATGGCCGCAAGCGCGCCCGCCTTGTAGCAAAAGGCTTCTCTCAGGTCAAAGGTATTGTTACGTGAGACGTCGACAAGAGTCGAAGCGTGACTATGACTAACTTTGAGGAGGAACTCACGAAGAGTCACAATGTCTCGAAGATAGAGACTCAAAGGATCGAAGGACTAAAGACTCCTGAGGGACTGAGAGGCCTCAAAGAGATCGAAGGGACGAGAAGACTAAGGATGAGGCAGGCGGCCAAGGACGCAAGTCAACGCTAGATTGTGTAGATCAAGAATGTAGTACATTGTACAGATGGTCTAGTATAAGTACTAGAGGACGCGTCATCAAGGAACATCAGAGAATCGGACAGAACGATGAGTAAACAGGAACACGTAACTGATACGAGAGAATCAGTTAAGGAGGATAAGGTCCGATTATAAGAAGATAAGAGATAACAAAGATAAGGTTGTGTCTCTTCCGGCAGTAGCTGGAGAACGGTGTGAGACAATCAAAGGACAAGGAAAGAAGGATTCAGTGTGTCGATGACAAGGAGACAATGAATCCAGTCTGAGTGGAACATACCCAAGAAGACATGAGTATGACGAGCGAAAGAGAGGAGATACAAATGATGATGTAAGAGAAAAACTGTAACAGGTATTGACTTCGACCATATCTTCTCTCCCGTCGTGAGGTTTGAGACGGTGTGCTTTATGCTTGCACTGGCCTCCCTTGAGAACTGGCACATTGAAGGCCTAGATGTCCGAAGCGCCTATTTATATGGCAAGCTAGATGAAGAAATTTACATGAAGCAACCCGAAGGCTTTGTAGTCAGGGGCCAAGAGCATAAAGTGCTCCACTTGAAGTGTGCCCTGTACGGCCTTAAACAAGCCGGACTCGCCTGGTGGGAGACTCTCAATGAGTCCATGAAGGATCTCGGATTCAAAAGACTGAAATCCGATGCTGATATCTTCTTATATAAGAAGAAAGGTACTTCGTTAGTAGTAGCAGTTGTCTATGTTGATGACGCTCTCTTCTGTGAGCCTGACATCAAGACCATCAAGGAGATCAAAGCTGCTTTTATGAAGCGCTGGGATTGCAGAGACTTACTGTAGGTCCTGCTAAGGAGTTTCTCCAAATGAATATTAGACGAGAAGGCAGCAAGATCATGATTGATCAATGCGCTTATCTTGAGAAGGTCATGCAAAGGTTTGAACTCGTCAATGCTAGGGCTATCACCCAACAGCTCATGAAGGTGTCATTGACCCAAAAATCAGATCACTCTTCCAACAAGTAATCGGATCACTTGTGTATCTCATGCTCAGGACTCGTCCTGATATTGCATATGCAGTGATTGCCCTATCCAAGCACGCCACTAAGCCCTCTAAGGAACATCTTGATCGCGCATTCTATATATGCCGCTATCTACTTGGGACTAGATACTACTCCCTCATATTTGATGGTTCCACAAAGGCAGGCTTGATTGCCTATACTGATTCCGATTGGGCATCGGATCCAAATACCAGACGCTCGCAAACAGGCTGGTTTATTAAACTAGCAGGCTGCATCTTCAGCTGGCAATCTCATCAACAGTCCCGTGTGGCATACTCATCCACGGAAGCTGAATACGTTGCGCTATCAGACTGTAGCAAGCAGGTCGTGTGGATTCACATGATCATGGAAGAACTCAGTTATACCCTAGAACCGATACCGATCTGTGGAGACAACCAGGGATCTACATATCTTCATGGCTGACAATCCGGTCATGGAAAGTCGCTCCAAACATATTGATCTCAGATGGCATGGCATCCGCAACTATATCAAGGAAGGCCTCATTGAGATCTTCTATATCAAAGGGACCAAAAATCCTGCTGATATGTTTACAAAGAACCTGGGTCTAGAAGCTCTCAGCAACTGCCACAAGTAGTTAGGTCTTATTATATATGACAAACCGCAGTCATAGTACTGTACTTGTTTACGTGCTCAGAGTACATAGCTGCTTAGCAAGGGGGAGTGTTGACATTGTACTATACTATTTCATTCTTTATCGTAGTGTAGTGTAGTATACTGTATATGGTTAATGCTATTACATAAGCGAACCACCAGTACATACATATATTAGAACTCAGACACTGAGTTCTAATAACATCTTGTCCGCCTACCACTACGTGCCATTACAAGTGTTTCCATCAACCGGTGAGCACTAGTACTTCCTCCCTCAGAACTAGTCTACACCTGGTACTTCAACACTGCGCACCTGCACAAAACCCTTTCGATCCAGACACCATGCCAGTGCGGCTGCCTTCATTAATTGTAGGTTGACAGGAGAGTGATCCCCCTCAGTGTAACCCACCAAATCCAACAGCAAGTCATCTGTATCTGCAGGGTCGCTGTGCTCGTTCTCATTCACAGACCCTTGAACACCGGGACAATAAGAGGAAGTAATTTGGGCATCACCTTCGTCGTGTAGATACACCAGCTCGATGACTTGGGAAAACCCCACTTGCCCACTTCCTTCGTACAAATTGTTGATCTCATCCTTGTTGACAGTGACCACTCCTCGATACCAAATATTCCCTCTGATGAGGAATTGGGCGAGGGTGCGCACAATTGACTTATTCACTAACACAAGAGGGTAAGTTTTGAGCGCATCAACAGTAACCTTCGTTTCAGATGACACGAACAGTGCACACATTGCGCACCTTTGCTTGTCCTTGGCAGGCAGGATAATTGTGCACAACTCTACAGTGTCTTGTGGCAGAATCACCATGTTACCCTTCACATACCCTTGCAACACCCTTGGGTCACTCTGACCAACCTGCTTGTCCAACAGCAGATACGTGACACGCATGGCTCTCGCTCTCGCCACCAACATCAAATCAAACATCAAAGCCCTGTCGAACACCTCACTTACTGTTACAGGCAATCGTTCCCGTGCATAATATTTTCCGTTTGCAATAGCATCCAGCAGCAACCGACAATGGGTATGTAACGAACAATAGCAACCTACACAGATATCGATATCGCCACGTTGCCATAGTGTGTGCAGTCCCTTTCTGTACAAGATTGCGTCGTCGTAAGCATGCAGGCTATAAGACACAGGGAGCACATCTTTGGGTAACATCAGGTTTCTGAGAAGGGTCAGATCCAGTGCTGACGAAGCAACTGTCCAGATGTCAGCTCCCTTAAAACGTTGGGCACAAACCGCACATGGCCTCCACTTCTGTGCTGCATCGCTCATCCGCTCTTGCCATTCCCAGACGATGTCTACACGAAACAACTCTGTTGTGGTGTGCGGGAATATGTCACCGGGGATGTTACATTCTGACAAATGCTGCGAGGATTCAGGGGTTCGCAGGCGGGTGCACGTTCGCCCACGTGTCTGTACACATTTAAAAGGCATGACAGATGAACAATTGCCTGGTACAGAGCACCTGTGGAATCTCAGTAGACGAAGCTTTCCTGTGGAGTAGCAGAACTGCTACTAGCAACAGAGTGGTTACCCATTAGAATGTCAATGTCCTGTATCAACGGAGTAAACATGTCAGTCAGTGAAGGCAAAGGAATGTTCACAAGAAGCGATGAAGGGACTCCGTGTGTGATCCAGTACTGTGACCGAAGGAGGTTGGAAGTGATGTAGCTCACTCCTTGCGACCACAACCTGGCCTCTTGTGACTCTACCAACTGATGCACTACACTTTCATTGCTCGTGCTGACGTGGATGCGCATCCGTACCACCCACACATTCCGACGTTGGTTGAAAACAAACACTAGGTTGCCACCACAACCATTGTGACACTCGTGATGCTCTAGTTCCTACATGAAGCAATCCTTCCACCACCATTGACTGAAGGAGACATGGTGAATGGTAGCGACGCTCATCAGGTCTGCAATGGAAAGATATGAAAAAGCGGTCAGTAAGCACGTCAACGACACAAAATGGACGAGCACACAACCTCCCACAGGCCATAACTGTGTGGACGGCAGGGGCATGTGATGTACGCCCACAAAATCAAACGAATCACGAAGCCATCAACAACTGATAGCGGCCAAACAAAGAATGTCCACATCGCTCATTACATCCTCTGATACGTCCAAAACGACCTCAACAACTGATGGTTCTGAGTTCGAGCCCGACATCAACAGGGTGATGTTTGGGGTGAAGGGTGTGGTGCATGAAGGTGCGGTGCGTGTGGGGGTGTAGGACTGTGACAAGATAGCAATGTGCCACACTACGAACCCTATCCGAAGGTTAAGGTTAGGTTCCCGTTAAGTCAAGCCAAGACTTCCCACGGGCGTCATTTTTTGCCATTTCCCACACAATCAATTGGTTACAAACCTGCCCCCTCTGGGTCCAGGAATATCCGAGTCGCTCGTTGTCGGTTGTCACACACTAATCATGATGTACTTCGATACACGACTTGGATTTTATGAGTTACAGACCATGAGATCATGGCAGTTACTGAACTTGAACATACAAAGGCTTTCTGGCACCACAAATTATTGAAACCAAACCAGCCTCAGGTTGAAGCCAAATATTATTTGTTGATTCATGTTGACACCCTTCACTTCTCCTGAATCTGGAACGCCTCCACTAGGATGCGATGAATGGTCAGTGTTGGCACAGAAATGTAAGAAGACCGGTGATCAGTAGTCCCAGTGGCAGTCTTCATCGGCCGAAGGAAATAAAAGTCGGACAGGGGATTATCAGGGAAGTTGGTGTTCTGGCCTCTGTCCACCATGACTTCACACTCACGGACAGCCCATTTGGAATTGCCACGGTAGTGAGCCTCAATTGCCCTGTCCTCTTGATTATAGGGCTGCATCGATGTTTGAGGAATATTGCCCCAATTGGTCGCAAGAGTCTTCATGTGCTGGACATCCAGCCCCAACAGTGTGCTGATAATCTTGTCAGATCTCATTGTGATCATGATGTAGAGTGTAGTCATGGTACCACTTACGCAAGGTGCACAACCTCCTTGTCAAACCATATGTCTATAAAGTAGCACTCAGCACCAATATGTTTGGTCCATTTCCAACGCTCATGCCTGGGCAAAGTCATCTGAATGATTCTGATACTCTCTGGTCTACCTTTGAAGACACCGTTGGGAGTTTTGGTGTCTTCATTGGGGTCACATAGAACCCACACGAAGCCTGAGGGACATTGGACTAGAGGTTCCATGTCACCGAACTGGTGGAAAGTAACAGTGTTTTGAAAAAGTGCGAATAATTGTTGACCATCCACAAATTGCAAAGCAACTGACTGTCTCTGGCTGAGATGTATAATGAGTAAATAGATCAGGAAACATGTTTTCCCTGGTGGCATGAGATGTGTAGAAAACTATAGTGTAGTCACTAAAGAAAAACTACAGTACTTCGAGGCCGAAATAAGGCCTGCTTATGTAAGCTACTAATGTTCTAACCCATATGAAATGAGTTAACAACAAGATGAGCACCTAAAGTTTAAGTTCAAGTGTTGTCTGGGACTCACCAATCCCGGGCTGACCCAAAACACACGCTCCTGCTTCATATGCATCCCCCTGCAATTCTTGCAATGCGACACGGTACTCGTTCATCACAACTAATTTGTCATGTTTCACAATCCCTGCAAAAAATGACCGGAAGGCCATGAGATATCCGGCAAGGTCAATGTACTCGAAACCATCAGGGTGCATTTTGAGGACAACTTGGGAATTACCCCAAACCCTACCCGCAAATTGATTAAGATCAGCCTCCATCTGAGATGTCAAGTGAGATGTTATTGTGAGTTCAGGCTCGCCACCCCCTTACTGGTGGTGTGCAACACTCCTGGTGCGCCGCCTGAAGGTGAAGTTGTTGCAGAGGCTTAGGTAATAGCAGAGTTGGCGAGCAAGATGATATGTAGTGTTCGAGCGAGCACAGATGAAGGATGGGAGTCGGAATCAAGAGAGATTAGATTGACCCCTAGACTACTGCCAGTCTTATATACGACTCTAATATAGTCTCAAGTGTATTGAAATTACACTTTTGTATTTGGCTTACTAGGCCAAGTGTGGCTTGTATATTAGCTAATTGTATTAGCCACATTCGTGTGTGGAAGTGTCCGCGATGTGACTTCCCATTCATACTAGAACATCCAGCTCCATTTTTCTCATTAGGTGAACTCGGCCTCGCAACCTTCACTCTAGGTCCCATGCCGAGCTTTGTCCCCCTAGTCCTCCTCCTGTTACAGTTTTTCTCCTCTTTCATTGTTTGTACTTACTTTCCTTCGCTCGCCATACTCATGTTCTCATGGGTATGTTCCGCTCGGACTGGATGCACTGTCTACTCATCGTAGACACTGTGAATCCCTCCTTCTTTGTATTATGATCGTCTCGCGCCGTTCAACGTCTACTACCGGAGGAGACTTACGTTTATCTTGGTTATCTCTTATCTTTGGACTTATCACTCCTTAGCCGATTCTATCGTATCGGTTACGTGTTCCCTCTTACTCATCCTTCCATATGATTCTCTGTTGTTCTTTGCTGACGTGGCCTTTAGTATTTATACTACGCCGTCTGTATTCTGTACGATATTCTTGATCTACGCAATATAGCGTCGACTTGCATCCTTGACCCACGGTCTCGTCCTCAGTCTCCCTAAGTCCATAGTCCCTTGTGAGGCCTCTTAGTCCCTCGAACCCCTTGAGTCCCTTCGCCGTCTGCACCTCTGCCTCAGAGACGTAGTGACTCTTCGTGAGCTCCTCCTCTGACTCAGACGTTGTCCCACTCCGACGTTAGTCGTCGACTCGCGTAACAATAACGGACTTAGTCGTTTCTTTTCTTCTTTCTTATCTTATCAGATCATCGCTATGCTCGATGCACAGCAATTCCTATGCTTCTCTTTTGTCATCACCACATGCCTCATGCTAACCTTTCACCTTTCATTGAGGCAGTGCCTTCCTTATGGCAGTGCTTGATGCACGCCCCCTATGCATGATTCTTTTCCATTCTGCCACCGCCACGTGGTTGCCTTATGTTCTTCTTCCATTCCAAGGCTATGCTTGATGCATGCCGCTACCTCATGCTGCCACATACTTAGTCTATGTTGGGACACCTCGGTAGATCCAATACATACATGTACATACATACATACTCTAGTAGTATAAAAGGCCGCAAGTGCCAGCCAGAGAACTCCAGTTTAGTTCTCTTGGTTTTTCCCCAGTAACAACCAGTTTGAACACCTCCCACTTGCTAGCGCATTTGGTCAGTTCCCTCCTCAACTCCTCAATTCCCTAGAGCACAGTTGACACTGTTGCATTGGGTTGTTTCATTAGAACTAAACTACTATCACTTACTCTACCGAATCACTCCCTGACGCGCCTACACAAGTCAGTAGCGGTCAAAGTCCTCGCGCGGTGCACAGCACGTCCTGACGTCTGCCAGTGCCCATCTCCTTTCACAGGTCGCTCCGTTCGTTCCCCGCTCCCAACGCGGTTAACCCCGCCCAGGACCACCTTTGCCACCCTTTTGTGGCAACAGTCGCAGCTGGAGGTACCGCCCTCCCTACGATCCAGAGAGGCCTAGAGCCTATTGAGCGTGAGCATGCGCCGATTGGTAGCCCACCGCCAGCGCCAGTACCAGTAGGAGTTGACGCTCCGTCCCCCGCCACAAGATTCCTTTCGTTACTACACGAGGAATTAAGGCCAAGCTCTTACGTTTTACCAAGAGACTCTCAGGGCTTTTTAGAAGACCCACTTCGGACCATTGCAGTCGCGGTAAGATCGGGAGACCCCAACGCCTCACTGCTTTCCCCGATTACACAAGAGTCTCTCATCCGGACCAACCCCTCCATCGACCCCAACGACCTCGACTCAGAACCAACTGGGGGTCTCGTATATCCCGTCCCCTTAGCATCCTCAAACGTCGCACGTGGGTCGTTAGATCGGGAAGAAGAACCCGACGTCCAATATTTGCTTACCGTAACTAGAGACGGTTGGTCGCCTCGTCCGGAGGTACTAGTAAAAAGAGAAAGAGAGGAAGAGCAGGTACCAGAGGAAGTACCTAGAAAGAAGCAGAGGATCCAAAAGCGGAAGCCGCTCATATGGAAACAAATCCGTTGCGCTAACCCCGGAGATCCACGCCCCGACGAAAAGATTAGTCAGATTACCTTACGTCCTAGGCAACTTATTCGCTGCCCCTCGCGCTACTTAGTTTAAAAATTTTATCATGACTTTGCTTCCAGTCGGCCTGGCCGCTGCCCTTACCACTGCTGGACTAACAGATGGTGAATGGGGAAACTTGGCAGGAGAACTCCGGCTCTTCATGGAGCAACAACAAACAGACTTGCACAATGCTTGACTGCTTGCACTTAACCTCAGTGCGGAGGTAGAACAGTTGAAGGCACAAATGTTAGCCATGCCGACAGCGGCAGGACCAGTAGGGGCTGCACTGTCACAGCCTCGTCTATCAAAAATATTCAGTGACCCCGGGAACTTCGACGGAACCCGCGGAAAGAAGTTCGAAGAATGGTGGACACGTGTCCGCGGCTGGCTAGCCGAAAATGCTGTGGCACTCCCCGCAAACAAAGCCATTCCCGCTGTTTTGTCTCGCATGGTCGGAGGCACAGCAGGAGACTTTGCACGCGGCCATCTGAATTCACTATTGAGGGGTACAGGACCAAGGACGTGGCCAGACTTTGCTGAGCTCGTCGAAAGGCACTTCCGATCCACAAATGAGGTTGATCAGAATCGTGCCTGGATCCGTGACCTCAAACAAAAGAATCACCCCATGGAGGCATTCTTGTTGAAATTTGAGAATTACGCCCTCCTGGCAAACTACGAAGACGTGCGGCTCATTGAGCTGCTAGAGGCAAACGCGGACCGCGCTATCGTATCCTGTTTAATCCTCGAAAAAGGAAGATACACAGATCTCGCCCTCTTTAAGGCAGATCTCCGACAAGCGGGAGGCCGAAAACAGCTTCTCGAATTTATCCAGAAAGGAACTGCGGACCGGGTTCAAAAGAAGGATCCCAACGCAATGGACATTGATGCCGTCAAGACGGGCGGAAAAGGCAAGTGTTTCAACTGCCAGCAGGAGGGACATTTCGGGAAGGACTGCCCGAAACCTAAACTTCAATGTCCGGAATGCCACTTCTTCGGAGGTGGTCACCAGAAAGGCTGCTCGAAGAAGGGCAAAGACAAAGGAAAGGGCCGTCAAGTACGCGCCACTGAGGCAGATAACTCTGCAACCTCCTGGGATGAGGAAAAAAGCACCAAAACAGAAACCAAGGGAAAAGGACGTGATTGGTCCTCTTCCATCAAAGGAATGAACCTTGACGAGGCACGCACCTGGTTCAAGGATTATGAAACTCTCACAGGCAAGTCCTCGGGAAAAGCTTAGCTCCAACACACGTGTCTGGGTGTGTGACGGGGCAGAACCGATATGAAAAACTCGCTGTGGAAGAAACCGTTGACGACGAGGATTCCGCGGCAACAAACTTAA
This sequence comes from Xerocomellus amylosporus, assembly GCA_038090735.1. Taxonomy (NCBI): domain Eukaryota; kingdom Fungi; phylum Basidiomycota; class Agaricomycetes; order Boletales; family Boletaceae; genus Xerocomellus; species Xerocomellus amylosporus. The sequence goes on along the minus strand of JBBPNE010000884.1, from coordinate 1,271 downwards.
ATTCAAATTCGCTGTCAGAGGGGTCCCCTAGTGGGCTCGGCAGAGGCGATAAATCTGCGCTTAATTCCTCTATCAACAACAAACATCCAGTAGAAATCCCAGACGACGCTTATGTGCGAAGTGTAAGACCCGCACAAGAAATTAACCTATCTATTCGAATTGCGCCGTTTACACAGCGGCAGAACTTCACTCGAACAGATGCACTCCTGGACTCAGGTGCAAACATGATCTTTATCGACAAAACGTGGGCTGAAACGCATGAAGTCCCACTTATCCCCTTACACAACCCCATTCCTGTGTACAATGTGGACGGAACACGCAACTCCGCCGGAAGCACTACCCACTCCACGGAGCTAGTTGTTGAATTCCAAGGACATTGAGAAAGTCACGGCAGAAGTGACCGATCTGGGAAAGAACCCCTTCATTTTGGGCTTCTCTTGGCTTCAACACCACAACCCGGAAATTGACTGGTCAAAAGGCACCGTCAAGATGACACGCTGCCCTCGCCACTGTCACATGCTGCAAGACAAGTCCGCTTTCATCCAAGAGGTGGAAGAAGAGGAATACAAAAATCAATATTCCGTCCACGAAACAATCCGCGCACTTGAAGTGCAACAGGAATCTCAGATAACTAAAGAGAAAACCCCCGAGGAATTAGTCCCGGTGGAATATCACAAATTCCTTAAAGTATTCTCGAAAAAGGAATCCGAGCGCATGCCGCTACGGAAACCATGGGATCACGCTATAGATCTCAAGGACACGTTTAAACCAAAGAAGGGCAGGATTATACCTCTATCCCCACAGGAACAGGATGAGGTCACCGTGTTCCTTGATGATCAGCTAAAGAAGGGTTACATAAGACCTTCTAAATCCCCCCAAACGTCACCCGTGTTCTTCGTGCCTTAAAAAAGATGGAAAGAAGTGTATGGTACAGGATTACCGATACCTCAACGAATCCACGGTGAAAAACAATTATCCGCTGCCATTGATTGGACAGCTTGTAGACAAACTCCAAGGAGCTAAGCTCTTTACAAAAATGGATCTGAGATGGGGATACAACAACGTCCGGATCAAAGACAGCGACAAATGGAAAGCCGCTTTCGTCTGCTTCAGAGGAGCATTCGAACCTTTGGTCATGTATTTTGGATTATGCAACTCCCCGCCACCTTCCAAGCGATGATGAATGAAATCTTCGCGGACATGGATGATGTGGTCGTGGTCTACATCGATGACCTCATGATCTTTACAAAAACAGATAACCAAGCGGAGCA
>JBBPNE010000883.1:0-11649 GCA_038090735.1 Xerocomellus amylosporus | reverse complement strand
ACCCTGTACTTTACCTTGGTCTACCTGGACCCCCGCGCTATCTACCTTGACCACCCCTACTTCGACCTTGGACCGTTCCTACCTCGAACCATGCAATACTAGTTCTTCATTGAATATAGTCCCTCGCATTCCTTAGTCTTCGTCCTACTATTAAGTGGACGCTCCTCTAAGAACCCCAGGAAGGTCCCCCTTTGACCAGATGGCGTTTACCCAGGTCTACGTTTGGCCCTACCCGGGACGACCGTAACACTTGGGTTCTGAGTCCGAGAGTGATGCCGAGATGTTTTTCACCAGACTTGTAGCACGTGAACTTGAAGCTGAAGTTGAGATGGGCTTGGAACCACCACTGGCAGCACCAATTGCAGTATTGGACAAGGCCCATCCATCCTTAGACTTCACCCAGACGGCAGCTACGGCAGGTATGTCCACAAGTATCCATGCAAACAATCTTAGGCCAACTCACGACCATCCGCAATGCAAGGATTGAAGCGGCGTGCATCCGCATCACTGGAAGGCACTGGCAACCCGTCACCACGGCTTCTCTGGGGCAAACAAAGCAAATCTGACAATTATCATGGTAAGCATTTCATTTTTAGTCCACGCGGTGCCGCCATGTTTCATGACCTTAGGACTCTCGTCTGGAGCCCCCGCCGGATCTCAAATTGCAACATCATCTGGAACAACAGCCAATTCCTCTGCAGTCTCGCTACGGCCCCAAGGCCCCCCCACTGGCATCCATCCCCAATAGTACTAACCAATTCAAGCCTGGCCCGAGTGTTCCGTTTTCACACCGCCGATCATCTACGTTTCGGCCAACTCGAGGCCCTTGTTTCAACCCATGGGGGTAGTTACCACATATTTCCGAGCCCACCTTCCTTCAAGTTCCTTCATTGATACTAATTTGCTTTCTTTGCCAATCTCACCCCATTTACATCTCACATCCCTCCCCCTCACTCATTAATGATTTCAATCCATGCAATACATCATTACTATGCACATACCATCTGTCAACATGTCATAGACTCGTATCACATCCTCTAGTAATTCCTGGCACTGAGAGTAACATCTCATGATAGTAATGCATTGATTTTCTGACTCGGAGTCTACTTATAATAATGGTGCTCTCACCCCGGCTCCTCACTTTGCACGCTCGACACTTCCTATAGTTGCGCGCTCAACAATAAATTGCGCGCTGGATTTTTGTGCATTTGGACCCTCATAGGATTCCATCACGCATCGGGTAATTACACCATTCATCATGTGTGTTTTGGTGCTTAAGTACTGTGTTGCAGGCGACGCCAACCCTTCCGGGAATTGAATACCTTCCACTGGCTTCTGATCCTTTATATGCGAGTATTTGCTTGATGATAGGACCTTCAGTTTGATCGCTCATAGTTCTCTGTAGCAATCTCCGCCAGCCGGCATCACCACAGAAGATCATGGTTCTGGTACAGACTTCAAGGATGTAAGCAGGATGGTTCCACACTCCGCTACTACACCTATGGAACATGCCCTACAGATTATACAAACCCCTGGAAATGCACCGTTGGCTGCAGCATATATGGAGCCTTTACCTCCTATCAACACAGGCACCTCAGAACTCATGTCCGCATACCAAAATGATCTTCGCTGTGAAATGTTGACTGTGTTCGGGACTTCCAAGTGCTCCGTGCCAGTGATTGACGCGCTAGTTCCTTCAGTATGTTTTATGACACCTTTTGCTGTACGATTGTGTATTTGACACGCTGATGAAACTCAGACATCTGCCACTCCCGTGACAGGAGACCACACTGCTCGCACCGAAGCCGCGCAATTTGCCGAAGCTCATCCTCAGAGGCACTCATGCTTGGCGACGGGGCCATGTCAGTGTACTGGTGAGGATAACTCTGAGATGTGCAGTGCTCAGATTCCGCGCACAGGTCTTCCGGCACATTTCCAGGATCCACATGGACATTGGGCACGTTACAATGAAATCTGTACACGCGTTCCTCTCAGTGTCTCCCAGAAACCTTTTGTACCTGTTCGTACTGGTGAACAAGTGAGTCATTCTGATACGGACGGAAGCATCTGCAAAATGGTTTTTCGTTTTGCTTACGCGTTTCGATAGTTATCTGCAACACTTCGTCCCCTCATCCCTTCGCTACTACGTAACACACCCCACACCCTCTCGACCGCGGTGGAGCGTCTCGGACAGTGTCGAATATCCAACTTCAGGTATGTCTTTCCGGAGCCAGCAGTACGGTTGTCTAATATGGTTTCTTCTTTCAAATCAACTTTTGTTAGTGCAAACTTCCCCCCTCCACCAGATCTCACACCCTATATCGCGAAAGCGGATGATCGATATGTCGCTGGAGGAGGGTTTGGTGATGTATACAGATGTTGGTATCGTCACGGTTCGCTGAAGGAGGTTCGAGTTGGATCCATCACTCATGCAGCCCGCTATTCACCCCTCCCCCAGGTTGCAGTAAAGGCATTCCGATTTAAGTTTGCAATGGTCGGAGATGCGAATGATGGATCTGTCAAGGTAATTTATCTCATACACAACCAATAAATGCGATCTAAACTGCCTCGTAGATGCTCCGTCGAGAGCTCGGAATTTGGAGGAGACTCGATCACATTAATGTCGTTCCCTTTCTGGGTATTGCATATGGATTTGGAATGCGCGGCGCAATGTCCTTGGTGTCGTCATGGATGTCCAATGAATCACTCCACCTTTTCTTAGTGAAGCATGACCATAATCTAGGTTTGGCACACCACCTCCAGTTTGTGCGTTCACTGAACGTCTACGACATCCATGTCCTCTAACGCTGCGTGATAGCTGCTGGATATTGCCAATGGGCTGCACTACTGTGGGTCGCTGTTAACTTTGTCAAGGCTAGAAAGAATAACTCCCCACAGTGCATTCTATTCCAATCGTCCATGGTGACCTGAACTGCGTGCGTCAAAGTAGACATCGTTTAGTGTCCTCTTTGTTAACCGGAGGACAGAATAACGTGCTTCTCGATGCAGATTACACCGCGCGCTTAGGCGATTTCGGATACGCTTCGTTGGTGGGGAACATTCCAGAAGTATTGACCTATCTCCAAAGATCCACTGCAAGACCGGGAGCCCTGCGCTGGATCGCACCAGAGCAAGTTGATGAGGAGACGTTCAACCGGACAACCAAGTCCGATATATACTCGTTCGGTTGTGTCGCTCTTCAGGGACGTTGCCTGGACTCGTATACCAGGCCCATGCTGATATCCTTGCAGGTTTTGTCCGGGAAACAACCATGGTCGGAAGTCCGGCAAGACACGGCCGTCGTGTTGCGCTTGGCGAAGGGACAGAAGCCAGGCCGACCAGAATCTCGAACGTTGAATGACTCGCACTGGAATTTAATTCAACAATGCTGGCTACCAATGGAGAAGCGCCCTGCTGCGGAGGCGATAATACCCACCATTAAACAGTTCTTGAGTTATTGTCCGCAGTCCCCTCCCCTCTGTGATTTGCTCCGGTCATCGTCGGGTCAGACTGATCTCGGGCCCGAATTATCGCCGTCTCTCAGCCCAGGCCCCACAGAGGGCTCAAGTACCCATGTCGGCCAGGCTGCCGGCGACGAGGCTAATCAGACCAGGTACATAGTGATCATTATCTCAGTCCAGTCGATCGTGTTGACACCTGGACATTTACACCTCTCAGGATAGTTTCGGTTTCTGATGCATCGAGCTTGAACGGACCCCAGGGGAGCGAGTACCGCCGCACATCGCTGACAGGAAAGCAACCGAGGTTCAGACTGACTACAGCGGACGCGGATATGGAGCGCCCTCACAAGAAGCAGCGTGTGTAGGCGTGCGTTTCACCACGATCTGTTCGTTTGATGAGGCGGACATATTGATGACGGACTTCATGCTTGATGATGGATTAGCGCCTCTGTTGTGCGTTAGGTTACGGCCGTCTGGTGTATTTACTTCCCAGTACTAGTTTCAATTGTATGGCATCCTATGTCGGCGGTATCGCTGTCCAGCCAAGTATGTGGTCACGTCTTGATTGACTGCTGAGAGAGAAGCAATGGTTGGGAAATACAACATGTAGTTCGCCTAGACGCGGTGTCGACATTTTTTCCAGCTAGGTGACCCTGTCCGAGTCGCAATCTCCAAGGAAAAGCACATCCCCGTTACTCATCGACAACACTGTTTGGCCGCACACGACTAGATCCGCTCAGCGCATCCCCACCAAACGTTCCGTCACGAGGTCTCCGGTCGCATAGGCAGAGTTTTCGCGCTGTTCGTTGCTCCCCGCGGGGAGACCAGTGATGATGATGGACACAGTAGGCGCCACACCCTTGGGCAGGCTGAACCTAGGCACCGTCTGTCCTGAGGGGCCCGTCCCTTCGATAGTCCTGCGAAGAGGAACGACCAACGAACGGCTCGAGTTCGTCCTTGGGCACCGTCTTGACGAACGTATCAAGCACTTTCCATGCCGCAGTATAAACATCGACTTCGAGATCGTCAAACAGTGAGATCGGTTGTCGCACGCAATCCATGCGGTACAAAGACGAATCGGGGCCCGATTCCTCGCAAATGATGGAAAATAGATCGCAAGCGCATGCCCGACGCGTCGATGCGTCGCTTTGTGTTCTATGCATCGCCAGTCAGCAAAGAACGCGTAATGAGGACTGAATGCGCGTACCATCCAAGGAGTAACATCAACGTGTTCAACCCTCAATCGATGCAAGCAACGCACGCAGCGTCTCGTCTAAAGCAGCAAAAATGTTTCGTCCTTTTCAGCCTCCAGGACCTTGATGGACGTATTCAAAATGACCGTCAGGCGCTTGCGAAGGGCATTACCAGCCACAGTGACAACGGACGCGAGCGTTCCCGCGCTGAACACCGTCATCAGAGTTGCAATCAATATATGAATCAACAGTGAACACCGTCGCCTCCCGGACCGGACGCATGTACGAATCAGAAACCTAGACATTCTTCTCTCGCCCCGAGAAACCACGACTCACCGACATGAGCAGAGCCTGGAGGGCCGTCCCTGAGCTCTCGCCAGGTTGACGAAGAGCTTCCTGGAGGGTAGCCTGGGTAGGTATTGTTAGCATCGTCATCGACGAGCGAGGTCCGACCTTGATGATACGCAAGAGGGAGAGATTCGCTCCGATAAAATTTGGCGTCCAACACGAGCGCCTTGTCTCCGTCCTGCTCCCCCAATACCCACCACACCACACCCGAGCCAGAACAACCAAAACCAAAACCAAAATGTCGAACGCGCCTATTCCGAGAGCGTCCACAGCCTGCAAAGCACACGAAGGGCCAGCACTGTCAATGTCCTCCTCAAAAAGAGCCCATCGCGAACGCGTGAGGAAGAGAAAAACGACGTACAATCTTGTGACTTGTCAGGTGCAGGGTCTCAACACCAACGCGCCTCCGCTCTTCCCAACCAGTCGTGCCACATTCCCGGTTCATCGTCCCTTCGAACAAACACTCGGCGATGGACCACACACCACCCGCCACTGCACTCCGGATCGCTCGGAGAGCACCGACGCGTTCACGGACTTGTTTCGCGAGCTGCACCTGCACCAGGGTATGTGAAGTTCCTTGGGTAGCCCTCCCTCCCGCCGTGGTCTTTTTACTCTCGAGACTTTGACGCAATCGTGTTCAACCCTTCGATCAATCCAAGCAACACAACCTTTTCCTTGAATCAACAACATTTATTTCCTCGACTCGCTCTGTGAACCTTTTTTGAGCATCCTCGTACGTCCTCTACCTCGAATCACGGATTACATAATAATAATCTATCCATGCTTGTTTAAGTCGCTGACGCCCCATGCCAGACACGCCAAGAAAGTCGATACATCTTTTCATGTCGACTATTGAGACCTCGGACGAATCGTTCCCGGTTGGACGACAAGGTCTTCCTAATCTAACGAGCACAAAACAGGTGCAACTTACCATTCTCCGAGTCTTTGAACACACTCCCACACTAATGACAAGCCTCAGATCGTCAAAAACTGGCGCACAAAACGCATCATCGAACCTCAACACGTCTATGAGTTGATGCAGGTCCACCGAGACATCGGTAACTCCTACCCCACACCTTCCTTCCTCACGTAGGCTCGGCTCTGCAAACGATGCTCGGCTCTCGCGCAGAGGGATCTATAAACGCATCGAAGAAGACCGCAACGACATAAACGATTTCGGGAACGATAGTGGTTTCAAGCGCAGCACTCAGGCCCTGTTCTATGGCCATCAATCCCAATCCTATCCCTCTGCGGCAGTCTCGGGTCCTCCGGGTCCGTGGGTTATACCGCCTGTGCACTCGCCACCTTTCTGCCACCGAGCGAAAGCGAAAATGTCGAGCTGGCATTGGATATCGAGTTTGAGAATGGATGGGAAGCAACGAGTGATTAGCATGAAGATGATGTGGAGGCAGTATTGGAGGGGAGGGAGTTGTACTGCCCACATTTGAGGTGACAGGGGAGGGCAAGGGCAAGGCATGGAGAGGGAAATGTGGAAAAGGTGGAGAAGAGTCGATGAATCTGTTGTAGGTGGGTAATATTGTACGCGTAGACCTTTGGACGGCCTCCAAGTCAATCACAGACCGTGTCGTGTCCGAGGTTGAAATGCGGGCACTTGCTATGGTATGATGGATATGGTCGTCAAGTATGGGTTCCTCTAGCGGTCGGCGAGGTTGTGGAAGATCGCATACAAACGCACTGATCATGAGGAGCTCGTGGATGAGAGCAAATGTGGTCAGGATTGGCCTGGGGCGCTAAGGGAACACCACGGCATTGCCTCGTCTTTACCTCGAGGCTCGTGGCATATAAGCTGTGGAGATGTTGGGCGTTTTTCTCCCTCTTATTGCCACGCACCTTTGCAAACACGCCGACTCGACACCCAGGTTGCAACCAATTGCCAAAGCACCATCATGTCAAGCGGCACATCACCACAACGGTCTGACGACGATGGACGTCGGCCACATCTGGTAATATCGGTGCATGATACCGATATCAGGTATCTCGAGTATCTCCCTGACGGACGACGCGTTGTCACAAGCGCCAAGGACGGAACTGTGAAGGTCTGGAATCTGGAAGGCGGGGAGCAAGAAGGGACGTCAATGAAACACGAGAATCGGATGGTCGATGTTGCTATGACCCGGGATGGCACCAAGATCATCAGTAGTGGTGAAGATGGGGGGATCAAAGTGTGGGACGTCGAAACGCACAAACTTGTCAAGGAATGGACTCACCCAGAGTGCGGCCCCAAGATTGCCATCTCGCCAGATGATCGACTCGTTGCGGTTGGTCGTCGGACTGTGGCTATTTACACCATGGAAGGGAGACAGGTCAACCATTCCATCGAGGTCGGCAGATTCGTGTGGTTCATGTGTTTCTCTCCCGACGGAAAGAAACTCGCATGCGGCACTGACAACGGCATCCGCGTGTATGACGTCGACACTGGCACGCTCATCTTAGAGTGCCACGAAGATTGGGTCTTGCATGTGCTTTGGTCACGCGACGGCAGCAGGCTCTTCTCTGCCTGGCCGATTCGCTGTTGGAACTCCGATACAGGAGAACAAATCGGACTCATACAGGTCACCGACTATATACGTTCCCTCTCCCTTTCCCCAGATGGATCGATCCTCGCGAGCGCGTCCGGGGATAAAACTGTTCGTTTCTGGGATGCAACTACTGGTGACCCCATCAAACACCATCTACAACATGATGAACTAGTTCACGCTATTCGTTTTTCTCCCTCCGGTGAATCGGTGGTATCATCAACAGGATACGATGGAAAGATATATTTATGGCGAGTACCCTGGTTGGGTTCCATCAATCAGGTAATCATAATCACGCCAATTATGTATGCTCTGGCATTGGTACTTACTGTGTTACAGGCGAGGCCGACTCTGCCGGGGATTGAATATCTTCTGCAGAGTTTTGATCCTTTATATGCAAGTTTTTTTCGATGGGCCTTCCGTTTGATTGCTCATATGTAGTTGTCTGCAGCCATCTACACCTTTTGCTGTATTATGATCTTGTATTTGACACTCTGACGAAACTCAGATGGACGTTACTCCCGTGACGGAAGACCATACTACTCGCACCGAAGCCTTGCAATTTTCCGACGCTCGTCCTCATATAACCACGACGTGCTCATCCTTGCACCCTTTGTCGGACGTAAGCATCTGCAAAATGGTTTTTCGTTTTGCTGACGCTCATCTGCAACACTCCGTTCCCTCATACCCTCGCTACGTAACACACCCTACACCCTCTCGACCGCGGTGGAGCACCTCGGACAGTGTCGAATATCCAACTTCAAGTATGTCTTTCCGGTAACCTGCAGTACGATGAGCTAATACGTTTCTTCATTCAAATCAACTCTTGCCAGTGCAAAGTTCCTCCCTCCACCAGATCTCACACCCTATATCGCGAAAGCGGATGATCAGTATGTCGCTGGAGGAGGGTTTGGTGATGTATATAGATGTTGGTATCGTCACGGTTCGCTGAAGGAGGTTCGAGTTTGGTCCATGACTCGTGCAGTCTGTGATTGACCTCTCCCCAGGTTGCAGTAAAGGCATTCCGATTCAAGTTTGCAATGAATGGAGATGCAAACAATGGATCTGCCAAGGTAATTCATCTCATGCACAACCGGTAAACGCGATCTAAACTGCCTCGTAGATGCTCCGTCGAGAGCTTGGGATTTGGAGGAGACTCGATCACATTAATGTTGTTCCCTTTCTGGGCATTGCATATGGATTTGGAATGCGTGGTGCAATGTCCTTGGTGTCGTTATGGATGCCCAATGAATCACTCCACCTTTTCTTAGTGAAGCATCACGATAATCTAGGTTTGGGACACCGCCTCCAGTTTGTGCGTCCACTGAACGTCTACCACATCCACGTCCTCTAACCCTGCGCGATAGCTGCTGGATATTGCCACTGGGTTGCACTACTGTGGGTCGCTGTTAACAATGTCACAACTGGAAAAAATAACATGCCACAGTGCATTCTATTCCAATCGTCCATGGTGACCTGAACTGCGTGCGTGAAAGCAGACATCTTTTAGTGTCCTCTTTGTCTAACCAAAGGACAGAATAACGTGCTTCTTGACGCAGATTACACCGCGCGCTTAGGCGATTTCGGATACGCTTCGTTGGTGGGGAACATTCCAGAAGTATTGACCTATCTCCAAAGATCCACTGCAAGACCGGGAGCCCTGCGCTGGATCGCACCAGAGCAAGTTGATGAAGAGACGTTCTACCGGACAACCAAGTCCGATATATACTCGTTTGGTTGTGTCGCTCTCCAGGAAAGCTCGCTGGGCTCCGATGCCAGGCCCATGCTGATATCCTTGCAGGTTTTGTCCGGCAGGCAACCATGGTCAGAAGTTCGGCAAGACGCAGCAGTCGTGTTGCGCTTGGCAAAAGGACACAAGCCAAGCCGACCAGAGTCTCGAATAATGGACGACTCGCACTGGAATTTTATTCAACAATGCTGGTCGCCAGTGGAGAGGCGCCCTGCTGCGGAGGTGATAATATCCGCCATTCAACAGTTTTTGAGTTATTGCCCGGAGTCCCCGCCCCTCTGTGATTTACTCCGGTCGTGGTCGGGTCAGGCTGATCCTGGGGCCGAGTCGTCGACAGAGCGCTTAGGTACCCATGTCACCCAGGGTGCCAGCGACGAGGATGATCAGAACAGGTATATAGTGATGATTATCTCAGCGCAGTCAATCATATTGACACCCCGGTATCTCCACCTATTAGGATTGCCTCGTTTGCTAACGGGACACGGTTGGACCGACCCGAGGAGAGCGAGCGACGCCGCACATTGCTGACGGGAAAGCAACCGAGGTTCAGATTGACTACAGCGGACACAGATATAGAACTCCCTCACAAGAGGCGACATGTGTAGGCGCGCATCTCATCCCGTTTCATTCGTTTGATGAGGGTTTCCGATTTCCGTGGACTTATGAACTTGACGCACGATAGATATCCGCGCCTCCGATCTGCGTTAATTTACGGCTGTCTGATGTATTTACTTACCAATCGCTCCGGTTATGAGGCACCTCACCTTGACATTCTCTTCTCCTCAGCTCTGGCATGCAGCCGAGTATGCGTTCACATGCACATTTCATCGACTACTGAGAGAGAAGCAATCGTTGGGAAAGTACAGCATGTAGTTCGCCTAGCCCCGATGTCAACATATTTTTTAACAGGTGACCCTCCGAGTCGTAATCTCCAACGAAAACGCCCTGCGTCCCCGTTGCTCATCGACAACACTGTTCAACCATACAGGATTCCATTCGCTTAGAATGTCCCCACCAAACTTTCCTCCCCATCCGCCGCCGTCTCCTTCAACACACCCCGTGCACCCCTGCCGGACGGACGCGAAATCCCAGGGCGCTCGTTCGCCCCGCTCTCCTTCATCTTGAACTCCACGCTGCGAAATACCCTCAATCTGGCGAATAGCGCGTCGTCGGGCTGGGACGCGTTCGTCTCCGCCATCTGGTTGGAGGGCGGCAAGGATGGTGTGAGACGATGGCGCCGATGAGGTAGGCTAATAAAGGTGTGAGAAGTCGGTATCGCCACGGCTCAAGAGAGCAAACCTCACTTGACAGGGACGCGACGAGACTCGCCATCATCGCCTGTACGTAGTGAACTGTACACACGCATGTGGGATCGACATCAGTGAATGGAGCCCGGCCTGACCTTGATGCGCCCCGCGGAACGCTTTGTGTACCAATTCGACATAGGTCTCCCTGGCCTTGTCACCGACACGGCCGTGCAACACCACGCTCCGTGCGACGTAAGACAACGCCAACACGAAGCTCGCCGCGATCTCCTCGCTCCCTCGCTCACCCGATGAACTCCGTCGCCACCATCAAAATACCGAGCCCATCCGCAACGCGCGCGCGCACGACATTACGCGACGGGTCGCTGACGGACTTAACAAACGTCCGCACCAGCTGCGTGAAAATCGGCTTGACGTGGTTCGGCATCCTATCCAGCATCACAGCGAGCGCGGACAAGATCGTGGTCTTGACGCCAGGCGGATAGTTCGTCGCTTGGGTTCCAACGCGAATGAGCGGACCGGTGAATGGGATGACGAACGGCTTGATAGCAAATTCGTCCGCGCGTCCGTACATCGTTCTTTGTCCTGTGCATTGCAAGTCAGAAAAGAACGCGCTATGAGGACCGGATACCGTACCATCCAAGAAGTGGTAATTCGCCGTGTTCGATCGTCGATCAATCCAAGTAACTCACTCAACCCCTTGTCCAAAGATGCAAGCAACTCTTCCTCCTTTCCTCCTGGACCTGCATTCAAGATGACGGTCAGACACTCGCTAAGCGCATTGTCAGCCACAGTGACGAGGAACGCGAGAGCTCGTGGGTTGAACACCGTCGCCTCCAGGACCTAGCGCATATATACATCAGAGACCTAGATATTCCCATACCTCTCCCTCCCCTGCAGCAGGTTCAGGACCAAGATGGAGCTCTGGATCCGTAGGTTATGCCGCCTATGCATTCGCCACCTTTCTCCCACGGAGTAAAAGTGTGAAAGCGAAAACGCCGACCTGGCGTTGGAAATCGAGTTTGGGAGTGAGTGAGAGGGGTCGAGGAATTAGAATGAGGATGATGTGGAGGCGGTGATAGAGGAGAGGGTGTT
>JBBPNE010000882.1:0-11649 GCA_038090735.1 Xerocomellus amylosporus | reverse complement strand
GTAGGGACATCGGGGCTAACAGCGAGGACCGGATGAGGGAACTCGCAGCACCACAGACATCCGCTTGCCTGCAAATAGGCAGCCATGGAGGGCCAGAAGTGGCTCCAGTTGGCGCCGGTGAGGACGGGAATGGTGGCCTTGGAAGAGGAGGCGACATTGGAAGAAGACATTGTAGGTTCTAAAACGCGAACGTGTCAGTGTAACGAACCGACATAGTCTCCCCCTACCAGTGCCCTGCGCGTAAAGCAGTGGGACACGGTGCCATCAAAGGTTTATGCACTTGCAGCATATCCTGCAGTGGTTTTCCACATGCAGGTATCCGCGCAGTGGGTTTCCACATGCAGCGTCATGCGCAAGTGACTGAACCGGGTCTGACTAGCTAGCGAGCGTTGCAGCCGTTAGGCGCTACGCTGCTTGGCTATCAGGGCTCATAACCTGTTGAATTACCAGGCGTAGACTAGTTCTGAGGCAGGAAGTACTAGTGCTTACCGGTTGATGGAAACGTTTGAAGAGCACGTAGTGGTAGCAGAACAAGATGTTGTTAGAACTCAGATGCTGAGTTCGTATATATGTACTGGTGGCTCGCTTATGTAATAGCGGTTGCCGTATGCGGTATACTACACTATACTACGATAAAGAATGAAATAGTATAGTACAATGTCAACAGACCCAACCACCAACTTGAAAGTGATGCATTAATGCTCACCCTCCGATGTATCACAACTCAAATATTCACACGCTGGCCCATTCAATACAGTGCCTGAGAAACAATGCATCCGAGTCATCCGAGCATCAAAGTTATGCATTATCGCCCACCCTCCGATGCATTGTAATGCACCACGGCCCCTGATTCGATGCATTGATGCATCACTCTAGCTGTCGTAATTCAATATTCACTACTCCTCACTGCCACGACTGTTCCCCCTAATGCATCAGCAGCTGAACTAACAACTTATAAAGTGATTCACAGAACAAGGATGTTACAATACTAGTCCATCTCCTTTGGCAACTACTATATCGTGAACTGAACCTGTAGTATTTCAGTGTTGGCTCTCGGACTTTCACCCCTCTATGGGACCGCATGTCCAAGGTCGACACCCTGTGGATGCGACGAACAGCAATGCCATGATGTGAACCGTCCAGACTCGGGCCACAAAGCCACCTAACCTGGGTGGAGATCAAGTTGGCAGGGTGATGAGTCGACGGAAGTTGGCTCGGAAGATGAAACACGACGAGCTATCACGGTGTGGTGCAGTAGACGTTCTGAGAGGTCAAAAAAAGCGAAAGGAGGCATTAGGTAATACTTGGAGGCGTCGAGGGCAGAGCAACGACAACAGTGATGAAAGGAACCGTGGAACGAGCGGCGGGATGGATGGTGCACTGAGTGACGCACACAACGATTCAAAATGAATTGTAATGGGGACATGCTTTTGCCTAATAAAAAGTGCTATATTTATTTAGTGGTACGAATAGTGGGATGATGCAAAACTTATGGTATATGGAGCCAGATGCCGGATGGAGCTAGTGGAAAGAAGGACAAAAAATATGTATGATCGTCTAACTACTTCCCCTTCGCTTTCCTAATGTATGCATGCATTAGAAGGCAGTAGCTCACGTACGATGATGAAAGACTTGCTTTCTTGCTCCTCCATCAAGGGATTCAGTATGTCTCTTCTTGTGCGTCTCTGAGTCCTCGCCAGGTGATATATTTTCTTTTCCAACAAAGCTCCATTTGTTCATACCTATGGCATTGGCCACATTGTTACATGTGGACTTCTTTGGCATGCGCTTGGCATGCTGAAGTGCCTCTCCATCATTGGTGGGTGTAGACAAATTTTCACCATCCTCCGAGCTGGTCAATGTACACGCGCTAGTAGTGGGCTGGGAGATAGGAGGCTGTGGCACAAAAACAGATGGAGAGAGGGTCGACGTAGGTTCACCAAGCACAGTCCACTCATTGTCCCAGTCCCTAGCCGTTCTCCAGACATTGCAGCTGCTGTGCACTCCGTCTAGCAGGTGCCCTAACAGTCATGCCAACCCAGTGACTGTTCTCCCTTTCTCTCTCCTCTTTTGGACATGTATACGTATGCCTTCCACTTTAGCTCTCTTGGTCCGTGCGCGGTCACGCTCACTCCGCAGTCGTTCGCTTGTCCCCATTTGGACTTACTTTCCATTTCTGGTAGTAGCACTCACAGTGACTGCTCCTTATTCCCCCATTTGGTCAGTGGCAGTACCTACCCGTTATGTATTCCTCTGGAGTCATACTACAGTACAGCTTGGTCTGTGCACATACTTAGTTCACTATATAAGTAGCACCATTTCCCTGTACTAGCTCCCCATCTGATTCTACGCAATCATATTGTGTAGTCCCAAGATCATCCAGCTAGGACTTTAGTCGCTAGTCTGAGAACCTAAGTCTCTTCAGACTTAGCAGGATTTCTGTGTGTCTTCGCACTACACTTGAGTGTGCGCTTCGACCTTGGTTCTACGCATCAGTGTAACACAACATTCCCAACAGTTCTCATTCTTCTTCCTCTTTTCCTACAATGATCCCTGGAAATGCGACCAGAAGGTAAGCTTGAATTAGAATGAGTGCGGTATGTCTTTGCACATGCGAAGGGAAGGAGATAGGAACCTGGACTGTGAGGTATGGATAGCGGAAAGGCATCGGAAACTTATTTTTCTGGTTTTCCTGTGTTTAGAAGTGAAAGAGGGAAAGAGGTATCATAGTGAGGCTGTTGTCTCATATAGTGATCGGATTGTTAGGTTCTTTTGTCTTTTTCTTTGTTAGGGATGGTTAGAGACTCCGGACAAAACCCGGGATGGAATACAAACATCACAATTACAGGAATGAGTTCACTGGTCAAAGCCCAGGATAAAACAGATGAGGTCTCCAGACTAAACCTGGGATAAAGCGGATACATATGCGATGGTATTAGCATAGAGATGGATGATGGAAGGGAGGTCAGAAGGTATGCTCCTTGCAGTCGCATGATTCCAAGTCGGATCCAGAAATTCCGGAAGCTTCTTCTCGCAGCTCTGCATCATCTATTCCTTCTAACTGGTCTGGTTCTGCATCATAGTGATCTGTAACACTTGGAATAGCAAAGGAAATGTGAGCAATCGAACATCGGTTCAGGAATCGCAATTTTGAGAAAGAATTGAGACTTCTGGATTTGAGCGCATGTGATGTGAACATCCTAGACGGTGAAGGCAGATCAGTATCCTGGACTCTCAAATGAAGCGAAGGATTAGGAAGTAGGTCTAGAGCATCCGGGTCATCATGGGGTACATCTGGAATCTTGAGGAACGGGTTGGAAATGTTGCAATGACTTCTGGGTTTGAGCACACGTGATGCGAACATTCTAGACAGTGAAGGCAGATCAGTATCCTGGAGTCTCAATTGATGCGAAGCACTAGATGATAGATCTAGAGCATCTGGGCCAATGCGATGCATTTCTGGAAGTTTGTGAAACAGGTTGGAAACATTGCAATGTAGGGTGGAAATATAGAAGGAGGCGTCTGAGCTCTTGTGATATGGATCCGGAATCTTGAGATGAAGGTCTGGAATGTCTAAAGGTGAATAGTAGGGCACAGGAAAGGGTAGGAAACGAAGAGGAAATGAGGAGGAATGCTGATGTGACTCCTCCCCTAGGTAACTTATCATGATGGCCTCCTGGACATCGGCTGGGCACTTGAGAGTGTGGAAACAAATCTGTAGGGACAATAACTTCAGTCGGATAAGGGTTAGAGTACATTGGGAAGATGCGGAACAAATCCGAAAATTCAGAGAGCAGTTCCCTGTGTTTGCGAAACAGGTCTGTATGTATGAGAACTCGGGTTGCATAAAGGTTAGAGTCGGTTGCAAGGATGCGAAACAAATCCGGAAATCCGGAAAGCGGGTTCCTAATGAGCAAGGCAAAGGGTGAGTATGCTGTAAAACTAATCCGGAAAGTGGATTGTTAGGTAACCATCGTTTGGTGTGAGGCTTCTGTGCGAAGTGAGTGGAAAGCTTTAGGACATTAGAGGAAGGAAAACCGAAACAGGAATAGGAAGTGTGTGGTCCGGAGGTATGATCCCTTAAGGATTCCGGATATCTTGGATGATCGGATTCATCGGAAATAGGGTGTGAAATGATAAGAGGAAGTGATAGCATCGAAGCGGAAGAGTGAGGAGGGGAAATGGATTGAAGAGCAACTGGACTGGACATATGAGAACTATCATCGGACATCTGTTTAGGCGATGAGGATGGAGCTAAGAATGACTGAAACAAGAATGAGGAAGTGGCAGGGCGAAGGAAAGGATAACAGGAATTGAAGACAGATGCTCTGGAAGATCAAGCGGATTGTAAAGGATTGCTATCCGATAACTTGTCAACCTCAATAGCATTAGGGGACGTTACCTCCTCAGTGTTCGCAATATCCGGAAACTGGTCTTGGGGTTCCGGAAGTGCAATCCGGAAATCCTCAGCAGGTATAGGCGCACTGGATTCATAAGTCAGGGCTATGACTTGCTCAGGAACAGCATTCTGCTCATGCGACAAGGGCTCTGTGGCACTGGCATAGCAAGCAACTGTTACGGTCGCACTCTAGCGCCTAACATAACGGACTTAGAACTTTTCTTTTTTGTTCCTTATCTTATCTCTTGTCTTGCCTGATAAGATCCCCTTTAGTCTCATGACAGCTACGCTGCCTTCTTACCAGGCCTACGCCTGCCCTTTACCATGTGCAGTGCACACCTTTGCCTCACCCCCGGTGCTGTGCACTTCCATGCTTCTTTTATTCATTTACCACATGCCTCATGTTAACCATTCCCCTTTCATTAAAGGCAGTGCCTTCTTCATGGCAGTGCTCGATGCACACCTCCTATGCATGTTTATGCTTCTTCTTCCATTCTGCCACCGCCGTGCGGTTTCCTCATTCCAAGGCTATGCTTGATGCATGCCTCCTCCTCATGTTATCCTTATTAGACCCCTATCGGTAGATCCGATACAAACACATGTATATTAGTAGAGTAGTATATAAGGCCGCAAGTGCCAGCCAGAGAACTACCAGTTTAGTTCTCTTGGTCTTTCCCCACCATTGCAGCAGCAACAACTCCTAGACTCACTGCTAGTGCTTTGAGCTAGTATCCTATTGACGCATCCTTTGGAGTACAGGTTGACGCTGTCACCCTTTGGTTGTTTGCCCAGAACGATCCCCTAGAGCATCCCAGTCAGCAGTGGCTTGGGTCGTTTCAGGTCCGCTCGTTCTTCCTCTTCGGCCCAAGCAATTCGGGCTTCTTGTCGTTCTCTCTCTCGAGCAGTGTGCTCTTTCCTCTTGTTAGCGCGGTGGATGGTTTGGAGCGAAGTGATGGCGAGGGCAGCAGTGAGGCCGGCCTCAATAAGGTCTTGTCGCTCGCGTTCGAAGGTTGGACCTTCGAAGTCTGGTTTGTCCTCGAGGTTTGGCATGTTGGCACGGAGGGCAGTAGTGAGATGAGAGGATGCGAGAAAGAATGGGATTGAGTAGCTGTAAGCTGGCGCTACGCTACAAAGTCGCGAGGTGGGAGGAAGCAAGAGACGCGTCCCACCTCGCTGACTCATGCACGGACTACATTCTAGGAATGCTGCGTAACCTTAGCTAACCCAGAATACCAATAGTCCATGATTAGGTAAGCGGTGGCTATGTACCCGAATACCGTTTGTAAGCTCCAACACAGGTAATATACCAACCTTGTACATTGCAAGTATCATCAGTAAATCAGACCCCTTTGTACAGAATTGTACAGAGCTGTACAGGTCACAGACCTACAGCAAGGTTACTATATGTACAGGTCTGTACAGCAAAAGTTCTGTGGGTCTGTACAGACACATACAGACACATTACCTTGCTTGGCAAGGTTTCTCCTGGGTCTTATTGAAGCCGTTTTTTGTTTGTTCACATGATACTTACGTAACTATTCCCTGTTTCGTTGGCATGACCGCAGGCTTACTCTGATCATGATGCTGCCCACGGCGCATCTCCGTTCCTGCTCGATTACAGTAATCGTTAACGTTCAAGAGAGGTCTGTAAATGTTGCTGTGCTTTCTCTGCCCAAGCAAGGTTTCTGCCGACCCTTGTCGGCAGTTCCTGAGTAAACAACTCCAACCATATTTAATGCTCTTTATGTTTTTCACACTCATAAGAAAATAAAACATATTATTTGTTTATTATTTACTAAATACAAAGCATAACATATTGTATCTAATCTAACCCTAACATGAAAAAGAACATAATCAATAATTAATTGATTACAAAGGCATGGGAAAGTTTACCTTTATTATGTAATCAAACTCCGGCCACTATTGACAGGATAGTAATGAGTAATGAAAGAAGAAGGATGGAATTCAGAAACAAGAGAGTGTGAGAATTTTTCAGCTGTGGTTGCTTTATATAAGATGGATGGTACAAATAGTTGCAAACAGTGTTCCAGGACTTGTGCGCTTTTTGCAACATCAACTGTGGGAACATTTCTCTTAAAATGGTAATCAACACTTCAAAACTCCGGCCACTAATCACTTCATTACACTTTTTGTATCACTACTTAAATGTAATCAAAGGTGTAGCTTATCAAGTATAGTAAAAGTGTACAAAATGCCGACCAAATTGAGTAGGCAAAGTGTGGCAAAGTGTGGATGTTAGGAAAATCTATCTTTTGCTACACTCTTTCATTACACTTTTTGACCGCATTTTTACTACCCTTTTACTACACTTTTGTCCACACTTTTACCATTCAGTTACTGTACCAAATAGTGTACAAAAAAGCGTACAGAAAAGCGTACAAAAAGTGTAGTAATTGTGTACCAAATAGTGTACTAAACAGTGTACTAAAAAGTGTACCCAATAGTGCACCAGAAAATGTACAAAAAAGCGTACAAAATGTGTATTAATGGTGTAACAAATAGGGTACCAGAAAGTGTACAAAAAAGCGTGCTAAAAGTGTAGTAAGAGTGTACCAAATAGTGTACTAGAAGGTGTACAAAAAGTGTACTAAAAGTGTAGCAAGAGTCTACCAAATAGCCTGAGTGTAGCAACAAGTGTACAAAAAAGCGTACTAAATTGTAGTAAGAGGTGTAGTAGTCAAAGGGTACCAAATAATGTTGCAAAAAGTGTACAAAAGAGCGGACCAAAAGTGTAGTAAGAGTACACTTTCTCACCACATTTCCACTAGTACACTTTGTCTACACTTTTTGACGCATTTTTACTACACTTTATCTACACTTTATCTATACCTTCTAACACTTTTACTATATTGTTTCACTACATCTATGCCACCATTTAACCACCCTTTTTCACCAGTAGTGCACTCAAATTGATACTAGTAAATAGTTTGTACAGCACAAAAATTCTGTACATCTGTACATGTCTGTACAGGGTCTGTGGGTCTATGCAAAACCCGGTGTTTTACTGATGATACATGATATACAGAACTCCGAAACACTGGCCAGGGATACTGTAACTATTATGGCACTACTAATGATGTGCCAGTAGCACATTGGTCACTGCGGGAGCGCTTGCCGAACGGTTGGAAACACGCTACAGGCCATATACCAAACTTGTACATGGAATAGGGAATAGCACAGGTATACCCCCGGGTGTCCGGAGGCATACCCACACCCGTACCCATACCCTGGGCGGGTATACCCACAGGTACAACCTAGGGAGTGGGATGTGACAGGAATGGCCATATCTTGCATATAGGCTAAATTCCCACAACTCAACACATGTGTCAAAATGTGGCACAATTAACATGCTAAAATGGCCACAATTTGACACAAGGCCCGTACGGGTAAGGTGACAGGTTGGACCATGCAGGCCTGCACCCATACCCGGCACACACCCGTACACTGAACCCGTGCTATTCCCTAACATGGAAGGTACACAAGATGTACAGAACTCTGAATCACCGGCGAGGGATGCTGTAACTATTATGGCACAACTAATGATGTACCAGTAGCACATTGGTACCTGTGGGACCGCTCGCTGATGGGTTGAAAACATGCTACAGCCGATATACATACCAATCATGTACATGGCAGGTACACAGGATGTGCAACACTCCAAGCCGCCATCCAGGGATGTTGTAACAATTATTGGATCACTAATGGAATGCTAGTAGCACATTGGTAACTGCAGGAGCGCTCGCTGAAGTGTTAAAAAGAAGCTATAGGCAATATATCAATTATGTACATGGCAGGTACACAGGATGTGCAACACTCCAAACCGCCATCCAGGGATGTTGTAACAATTATGGCATCACAAATGGAATGCTAGTAGTACATTGGCAACTGCAGGAGCGCTCGCTGAATGGTTGAAAACAAGCTACAGGCAATATACCAATCATGTACATGGCAGGTACACAGGATGTGCAACACTCTGAATTGCCGTCCAGGGATGCCGTAACTATTATGGCATTGACAATGATATGCCAGTAGCACATAAGTAACTCTGGGAGAGCTTGCTGAAGGGTCGAAAACAAGCTACAGGCAATATGCCATACTTGTACATTGCAAGTATACAAGATATACACCACTCCAAACAGCGAGGTGGGGACTAGTGATCCTTGGCCCACTGGTAATGTACGAGAGTGAAATAATGGGCCCACCTGTAATGTACAGGACTGAAATTATGGGCCCACTGGCGAGGTGGGGACTAGTGATCCTCAGCCCACCAGTAATGTACGAGAGTGAATTCATGGGCCCACCAGTAATATACAGGACAGAAATTATGGGCCCACTGGCAAGGAAGGGACTAGTGATCACAGCGAGGATGGGACTAGTGATCACGGTGAGGATGGGACTAGTGGTAAATCACTATTTGCTTGCTCATGGGCCAGCCGGTGCAGCAGGGCCCATTGTATTCTCAGCCAACCTGTCATTCATGCTAGTTATTGTCCATTGGCCGGTGTTGGCTAGCCCGTTGTTTTTGGGGATTTGGCACATTGGCTGGCCGGACATTGGCGGAAATTGTTACTGCATGGGGTCCCACTGTAACAGAAAGCCATTACAATGTCAACAAGCGAACTAATGGCCAGGTACCCAGCACCTATCTACTTCAGGTGCTGTGAGCAGGGTTCTTTGTGAAATCCAGCCAAACAAGGAAAACCACCATGGTGGCCATCCCTCCAAACTCTCCCCTATCAACAAATGTACTATTGTCTGGATAATCCTGACCAGTAATGCAGTCTAGGGCGCTCATTTCATCAATACCATCATTAGCCCTCCTGTCAGTTCACAGACAGTCAGGAATGCCCTCAAGGACCCCCCAAAGGTGGTGGTAAAGAAAAAAAACTTCTTTTTTCTGTTACTCATTGAAAGATGAGGTTGGCCTTTGCTCTCAAGTACCAACATTGGGCTGTGGAGGATTGAAAGAGGTTATTTGATCAGACAAGAATAAAATCAGTAGGATTAGGTCAGATGAACAGGAGTATGTGTGGAAAAGGAAGGGGGAGGGGCTAACTTCCAGAGAGGTCCAAGGTATAGATAAATTTGGAGGAGGATCACTCATGGTATGGGGCTGTATAGGGTGGAATGGTGTGGGGGTTGAGGATTCTGGAATTCCTGCAGATGAAGTCATTGATAATGATCCCAAGGATACCTCCAGAAGAGCCCAGATTTGTGTTACGCTGATGCGTAGAACCAAGGTTGTAGCGCACACTCAAGTATAGTGCGAAGACACACAGAAATTCCACTAAGTCTAGAGACTTAGGAACTCAGACTAGCGACAATGTCCTAGCTGGATGACCTTGAAAACTACACAATGGATTGCATAGAATCAGATAAGGAGTGAGTACAGGGAAACAGTGCTACTTATATAGATAACTAAGTGTGTGCATGGACCAAGCTGTACTGTAGTATGGTTCCAGAGGAAGACATAATAGGCAGGAACTGCCACTGACCAAATGGGAGGACAAGGAGCAGTCACTGGATGAGCGCGACTACCAGAAATGGAAAGCCAGTCTAAAAGAGGCTCAAAGGAACGACTGCGGAGTAGGCGTGACCATGCTGTAGAGCTCCGAGCTGCTCTAGGTTCGTATCACCTATTTCCGAGCATTTCTGCCCAATTTTCCACGCTAGTCCGAACTACTCCAGTCCGTATTGCACATAGTCCGAAGTCCAGAAGTCTGAAAACGCGGTCTTATGACCAAATCGGTCGGACTAACATTGGACTCCTTTTAGTACCATTTGTTTTCATTAGTATACTTCGGATATTGTTTCCTTACAGTTCCGAACCTTATTCCTAGTAGTTACACAGTCCTGGTCAATTCCCGGACTATAAAACACTGTACCTAGCATTTCCGAATGCATCTTTGATCATCCGTTTTCCATCTCCCTTCTGCGACCTACTTTCCACATGTCCGAGTCCACTACGGGGCTCGTCGACTACATCCCGCACCTTCTCCACCTCTCTGCAACGTGCACGACAGTCCAATCACCGCTCGGACTACTTTCCCACACTTCGGACTACCTTCGGACTACCTGTGGTCAACTATAACAACCTTCTCCTCATCATTCCCTATAACTCGAGTCTTCACTAACCTTCCAGGATCCTCTTTGGGGATGAACTTATTGCACCTGCAGACCCCCACACATAGACCTGACTTACACCTTTAGTCGGGTTTGTTGCTATTCAGTGCATGGACCAAGTCAGCCGAAGGAGGAAAGGCATATGTATGCATGTCCGAAAGAGGAGAGAGAAAGAGAGAACAGTCACCAGGTTGGCATGACTGTTGGGGCACCTGCTAGACAGAGCGACAGCAGCTTCAACGTCTGGAGAATGACCAGGGGTTGGAACAACGAGTGGACTGTGCTTGGGCAAGCGAGGTGAGGGAGGACTCCACCGAACGGGAAGAGAAGGGAAAAAGAGTGACCAACAACTAAACCGTAACAATTTGGTTTGAGGAGCAAGATATCAAGCTTTCTGGATTGGCCTGCTCAATCTCCAGACCTTAGCCCCATTGAATTCACTTGGAGACATCTTAAAAGCTGCCTTTCAAGTTATGATTGGGCTCTTACAGGAGTTCATCAATTATGGGATAGAGTGGTGGTAGAGTGGAGGAAGATTTCTATGGAGGAGTGTCAGAAATGGATATAAAGCATGGCTAGAAGGATTCAAGCAGTTATTCAGGCCAAGGGAGGTTATACCAAGTATTAAATATCCTATCTTGTACAAAGGCAAACAGCTGTCCAAATGAGTTGTCATTTCACTATGGCTGCTATTTCATCATATCCTAACCAAATCCTTTGATAATTATACTGATAGAAAGCCAAGGGTAAGTGCTTTATTTCATACACTCATACACTAGGGCCCAGATAAGGAGCCATCAGGGGTTATTGACTTAAGTGAAAAACATGCAAACATTGGGACAGTTGTTTGAGTCAGATGATTTCTATACATTTTAGATATTGATATGCATCAGTCACCCCTTACATTGTATTAGATTGTCAGCAACATAATTAACACTGCATATTTCAATATCTAAAATGTATAGAAACCTTATTCCTAACACCCTTGAAGTTCACTATTATAGTCCATTTGGCTGCTGGTTACAGGTCAAGGTCAAGGTCTAAACTGTATATCAAGGTTGTGTCAGAAAGCCTTCTGGTAGCAGCTCTCCAGATATGCTGGAGTG
>JBBPNE010000881.1:0-11652 GCA_038090735.1 Xerocomellus amylosporus | reverse complement strand
CTTTCCATACAAATACACCATGTTCTACAATCTCTAGGTGTCTCTACAATAATATCTATGGAATTGCGAGCTGAGGAAGTGATTGTGCATTTGTTGATGACTGTGCATTTGGTGTCACATGATAGTAGTCATACTCATCATTCACAACGTCGTAAACCACCGCGAAAACTTGGCGACTAAAAACACTCAGCTACCTGCGAACCTGGCAAAGGATAATTTCACGCAACTGTTAGTGCTCTAACACAAACAGCATCAATACTGTGGGTCAGCCTATGACTTAGGGCATCCCATAGCAAGCGATCCAGACTCTGGTGTTGGTGGTCATGCTTGGCACGAGGCTCCCGAACGGAGCAGGATGACTGGGGCTGCTGTTTTGCTGCTATGCACCGCTGTCTATGCGATCATTGCAGGTATGTCTCACACCAGTGGCGATGTTCTGAAATTTGACCAAAGCTTTCAGAGCTTCTGATCGATGTCGTGGACTTCGTGTTAATGGGGCCATGCATCGATGAAAACACTGTGAATAGTAAAGTATCTATGATTCAGCGCCCGATGTGACAATAGTTAATGACCCTGTCATATAAAAACTAATGTCCGACAATAAAGATTAATGTCCAACATTGACGCTGAAGTGGACATTCGGTCTACTAAAAACCAGCGTCCTTGACGTCGAAACGTAATGTTTCATCAACAGAAATCTATCGTCCGAGACATTGATATGTAGTGGGTAAATCGGAATATCACATATAATTTATTTTGCAAATAGTATCCTAGTACAATGACTGACGTACACTTGCGACAAGAGAGTAAAGCGAGGGCGAGTCAGCCATCCTACCAGTCGTTGTCGGCGTGCATGGGGGCGGAGGTGGTCGATATCACGGCGGCGGCATTGCCGCCACGTGGTGAGGTCGACGGTTGCCCTCATTGCCTCACGCGTTGCGTGATGGGATGAGTGGTAGCAATGGCGCAGGTGTAATTGCACGCAGATCGTGTTGGTGTGTGCTCGATAGTGCCATGACATTGACATTGTCGTCGTGGTGTTGCCCCCCGTGTCCTCCTCGTGCGTGTCGTGGGAGAGATACGGTAGTGGTGCCGCGGGCAAGTCATGTTAGTCTGTGGCCGAGGCGGTACTTACTTGAGGTTGATTACATAATCTTCTACATCCGCTCCCTTGGGATCGAATCCATCCGTGAACGAGTCTCCAAATCTGTAATTAATTGAGACTGCAGTCTTGAACACTCAATAGATATATATCACTCATCTGAGGAGCTCGAGGTGATGAGGAAGGTGCAGAAGGTGGGGACACACGATGGTGGTAGGGAAATAAGGAGATAAGTCGGAGTCTGAAAATGCGACGCGACTTGCCACACTCGCGAGTCGCGAGTGATTAGATTTTCTCACGAACCGCCGGTAGGATACAAAAGTTCGTGTTGGGGGTCGGAGCAATTGTCTCTGGCCGAGTCCACCTGGGCAAGGGCTTTTATGCATGAGACTGCCCCCTGAGGCCTGAGTACTGAGTTCCGAACGTGCGACGTTAAATTTTAATTGTCACTCGTAGGCCTGACATGAAAAATTATTGTCATCCGTGACTGACGGGGAAAATTAGTGTTCGGCAATGGACACTAAATAGCAGCGTCCATGACATCAGCGTCGTGGACATTGAAGTTGGGTGGAACAGCGTCTGGGACGCTGATTTATAGCGTTTTTACTATTCACAGTGAAAAGTTCCTTGGTATCACCCTTTTCGCTCTGAGATCATGAATGCCCTCCGAGGAGGCCTCTCATTCGGCTTCAAACGAAAATATTGCGTCGAGGCTTGTGTTCATCCGAGTCAGTGTCAACGCAACCGACCACAGTATGGAAATTGGCTCTGCATATGCGCTCCAAGTGTACCTTCTCCAAATCCCTGCCGTGGTGGCCTTTTGCGCATGGTACGCTCCCGAGAAGATGGGGAAAATGCCAGTGGCATTCTCGTTTACGCGAGTTTCTCCTCGTTTTATCAAGGTCTAGATCACCACGATTCCCATGCTAGTCTTGTCTTCCCGCGTTGGGACGTTGTGGTCGATCCTTGCCGCATACCTGATGACCCACAGTATATCGAAGCGAAGAGCAACTATCATCGAGGAATACGGGTATATCGCTTGACGGGCTAGTGATCGACTAGCATTGATACGCTCTCAGTTACCTCGAGTATCTGATGACCAAGCTGATATGGCGCTAGGCATGATGCAGTCGGTATCGTCCCTCTGCGCCATCTACCCCTTCTAACCAGTCTGGTTCCGATATCCCTTTCTCGAGTCATTCTTCAACTGACCAAGCACCTCATCGCACGGAATACAGTTACATTTCACTTCTTAATACACTCGTTGCCAACGATCGTCTCAATGCAAGCTTTGCAACCCTTCCAACACCCTCTGTATCCGATCCGGCGTGACTGTCAATCGCTCAGGCTCGGACCGACCCTCCATGATTTGTTTGAGCGCCTGCCCGTCCGTCATGTATTGGAGGAACAACTCCAAAAAGTCCCCATCGAGGAAGCCAACAGAGGTCGCCTCGAGGTTGCTTCGACCAGCGTTATTCTTGGGTGCACGGTACCTGGAAGATGTTAGCAGTGTGCGCTCTCAAAAGAAAGAAGCCTCACTCTGAATGACTCAGACCGGTCTTGCGTTGGTAAAAGGTCGATAAATTCCGCTGCAAGGCCGTCATGTGGAGCGATAGCTCGTCGTCGGTGACGTCGATTATAACCCCGATTTGCCCAGCCGGGGTCAAAAACAGTTGCCTAGGCACCATCGGGATGTCGACTGACACGTCGTGGGAGGTAAGGGCGCCTTGATGACCATGTCGGCACCCGTGGAATTTACAAGACACTTATGACGTTCGCTCACCGGGCAAAAACTTGTTCACGATGTCACCTAGAGAATAATGACCGTCGCGCTCAAGCACTCTATGTAGTTCGTTCACTTGCAGTCGGAATGAGAACAGATTGTAGTCGCTCTAGAGGTCGACGTGAGCTTGAATTGTAGCAAATTGGAGACCACGTTCTCACGTTTCCTCCAACGATGGTATTCTCGTCCAACAGCTCTGCGCAAGTTGGCCACAAAGATCCATAGTCCTTGGCGATGAGTTCGATGTGCGAACCCTTGAGTTTCAGGAGTGAGACCGAGGTTAGTGCATCTCCGACCAACAGTCGGTCGCCCTGGGATACGAGGGTGGTGATGAGATAATTGTGATTGAACACCGTAGCCTGTGCCAATGAGACCTGCTTCTCTGTCCCTTCAACATGGTAGACAATGACCTAGAGAGGTGGTGGTCAACCCATGCTTACAGAAACTCACGACCACACTCACAGAGCTATTAACAGCAGCAAGGACCATGTTTTGCACAGAGGTGATCGCATACACGCAACCCCCGACGGTTACGGAGTCCATCATGACTAAACACGCCCGCGAACCATTTGCTTGTAAGAGCACGAGCTTTCCTCGGGAAGGCTCCCGTTCTCCGTCGTCGTACGATGTAACACCCACACATATCAGAGGCGTCGGCACATCCGACAGGGTGGCCGTAAAGGCATGGAGGGATGTCACTTCTTCACCCTGATCAACCTCAAATTCACTAAGTTCTGCGTGTGGAAAAGTCAGCTTGTTCCCACATGGTCTGAATTGCGACTAACTTTCAAAAGAGATATGATTGAATACTTGTACCGTGGAACTAAAAACCTCTGCCTGCCCAATCTGAGCAGGTGTTGCCCGCGTACAGGCAACAGCGAATACCCCCCAGCTTGGGCTATGAACAATGCGACGCGGAGAATCAAAACCTAGAGGGACCTACCCGGTGATCAGGAGAAGATTGAAGGTCATGAAATCATAGCATACCGATCGAATATGAAGTTTATCAAAGTTCACCACTGCTCCAATGACAAGGGCATCCGGGCTCGCCAGAACAGCCGACGAGGGATGCGCTACTGTGTTTAATCCAGCTGCTGCGCTGATGTCCTGCGTTCGCGCGAACTCACTGAGAGTTACACAAGGAAGCCGTGGTACGTACCTTGAGCATCAGGGGTGAATGGTGCAGACGATCTTTTTCCCAGAATAATATCGATGTTCGACTCCCGCAGGCAAATACCGTCGAGCGGTCCCTGATGCGGCAAGTATGCATCGTCACAGGAAGGTTACCAATGGAAATAAGCTTCTGGTCCCCCAAGGTCCCGTTCTGGAATGGAAATGCTGCAAGAGAGCCATCGACGAGACCGACAAGAAGGTGGGGATATGATTTTCCTCCAGGTTCACTTGTAAAGCTATACAGTAGCAGAGATCGTGGAGCAGCTGGAAGCTCGTTGGTTTCACAGACATCCTTGATACTAGTACCACGATCCAAGAGGGACAGAATCTTGACGACTTTCGACATCCAAAATCCAACGGCGATATTCACGGCATATGACTTTGTACTATCGAAGGGTAGGCATGTCACAGCTGAGATCTCCGCGGTGCAGTTGAACGGCGCGGGCTCCACAAACTCTCGCATCCGCTTCCTCACGAAGCGGTCACCGTCGAGCATGAGTTGAACCAATCTGCCGTGATTAAGAGCGATGACGACTTGACTTGCATTGATGTCGGCAGCCACGATTTCCCTATTAGCCCAGCTTGCAACATTACCATCGGAAAATTTCTCCAGCGTCCAGAGATCGCCTATCCGAGTGTACTCACGCAAGCCGAAATCATAGTCCAGCAGGAGTAGTCCCTCAGGAACGACCTGGACGACTAGAGAGGAATCAACGTAGACTGATGGGGTCCCTTGGGTCCCTGGAATTCGCCGTTGGATATTGGAAACTGCCAACGTCCGGGATGACAGGAAACCCTTGTCAGAACCTCCGACGCTGGAAACCATAGTCCTTTGGTCATCCTCGAAACGAAGCACGTGCGTTTCTTGGAGAGTTGACACTATGATATGAGAAGTTGTCCTTGCGCAAAGGTTAAGGTTGGATGCCTTTCAGTGTCGACGCATACTCACTGATCCTTGTAGTTTTCGCGCAGCGACCAAATACGGTCGACATTAGAGATACCGTGCACGACCGCTGCCTCCCGAAAGTCGGCACCACTCTTGACAACCTTGAGTGAACCTGTATTCCGCCCCCCGGAACACGTAACAATTTCATTCTGTAAAGAGTATCAACATTTGCGTAAATCCCAAAAATGACACATACGTGAGCACTATTATCTGTGTCGACAAGGACCCCATCGACAATCGGTGCGATGTTGTTAAAACTCTCTAGTTCGATGAGGTAACTACCCATGCCATTGACGATGAGCCCCTCAGCATCTTCATCGATCTTGTTCTTGGCCAATATACTGAAATCATTGGGCTTGATAGTGCGAACAGATGCAGGAATGGGTAGTGTCGGACAATCTGTGCTGGAAATGGGGGATGAGACAATCTGGAGCAGCTGTGAATCGCCAAAGTGAGATCCGAGATACACCACTTGATTCGTTAGGTATGTCAAGGTCATTGGAGAGGATGCCTGAGTAGTTCATAGATCAGTCGAGCAAAGAGGTCGAGAAGTGCCACATACTACTCCCAAAGCAACGAGTGTCAAAGCCGTCCCGCTGGTTCTGTCGACATACAAAATTGCATGTCTTCCGTATTTGTCACCTATCATGAATGCATCGTTCTCTGGCGTCAGCGGGCATAAGCTATCACATCCAAAAGTTGTGATTCCCGATTCTCGCACGTTCGACCACGTAAAAGTAAAACTCACGCAGTGACTTCAGACCATGGCCAGGTAATCGTTGCACGTGCCTTCTTTTTCCTCCATTCACTTTCTTTTTCCTTTTGTTTCGCATCCGCAACTTCTTCTGCATTTCTGCTCTTTTTCTTTTTTTCCATGCGGCGACTTTTGCGGATGTTTTGTTCAAAGATATTGCCAGAGGCTAAATCATAGAGAAGAATCTTGCGTCCACCAACGATTAATACTCCACCTTCGCATTCGCTGTCGCTATTTTCTGTAGAAGGGACGAAGATCAAGCGCGGCGGCTGTTCTTCGATAGAGAACCACTTTCCAGGGAGCGACAGAGGAGGAAGTAGCTGCGATGGTGTGGGGGAAAGTTGACTGTCATGTAATTCAATATCGCGCGCGAGAAGCTGGAGACGTTGCTGGAAATCAAGGTGTAGCATAGCAAGCGTGTAGGATTCAGCCGACGTGGAGATGAAGGCGAGACTGAGAAGATTGAGCTCTAGGATTCTGTCACGGATAGTGTCAGCCAGACTTTGCATCTTGGGCAACGAAATTGCATGCTGACGATGTTAGAAAGTCGTCTTCATGACCGCCTTCCTCGGAGAGAGTGATGAGCCAGAGTTTTCCCGTGTAAACGCTTACAACGGCTAGGGCCCCTGAGGGATCCACGAGCACATCATGGCAGAATTCTGCTGGTCGCGCACCCCTAATTTCCTCGAACAGAGCAAGATACCTGGTTACACTGAGGTCGCTCTCACCAGATTTGGAGACCGTGAATTGCAAGAACGCAAGCATAGGTTCCGGGTGATCGGTGAGCACCAACAAGCTCAGTCTAGAGGTGTGCTGTCAATCAAGCAAGCCATTACTGACAGAATAGATACACTCTGGACATGAAATACCACGATGGGAACCGCCTTTACTGTCCGTATCCGCCCCCATATCTCGATTCCCTGTTCGTGGCGGAGACCCTCGGGCTGCAGCGAGTAGACATCTACTCTGTTTAGTTTTGCGACGACGAGGAACTCGGACCCGTGTTCGTCTGCGAGCGTGCACTTGAGGGAGTCGAGGACGGAGGATGGCGGGTGGAAGGTCGAGACGAGTTTCATGGAGAGACGGGTGGCTTAGCTAAGCTTGAGCAGGACACCCATGTCGACGGACATCACCAGATTCGTGCGCGAAAACTCGCTCAGGTTCTTCGGCCTCGCGGAGAGCAGCACGACCGACTTCATCACTGCCTGCGGTACGTCTCTCTCTCCCACCACCTCGCCGTCTCATCCCACCACCAGCCTCGTCCGCAAAGTCCCCCGACGCCCTCTTTGCATCCCTCACCGAATCCGGGCTCCCCAACACCTCCGACGCCCATGCATTCGTCAACGAGCTCTTTCAACGCGCGCCCCGGAAGTCGAAGCACAAGCAGGCCACCGCCGTCGACACCGCCCGCAAACACGCCGAACGAGCAGCCCGCGAGCTGATGGCCAAGAACTACGGCTTTGTGCCTGACGAACCCCACTCGGAGGTGGGTGCCGTCGAGTCAGCGGACAAGTCAAGTGCACGCGCCGGGAAGGAGCGCCGCCTTCGCAAGCGGGAGCTCGACAGCAAACAGTGGGAGAGCGACGAAGACGACCTCGCGCGGAAACGGCACAAAACGGACGCAGTCGCATCGCGGTCCCGCTCTCGCACTCCCCCAGACGACGCGCAACTAGATGTGCCAGACATCGAGGACACGGAAGTTCGCAAGGAGAGAGAGCGCATCGAGGACTTGAAGTCCAGGGATGAATTCGCCGAGCGTATGCGCCAGCGGGACCTCGAGAAGACCAAGAAACTCGTCGAAGACCGCTCCTCCCGTGCGTCTGGTCCTGCCGCCGCTGATGCAGCTGCCCGTCGACAGCTCGCCGACGACTCGGAAGCGCGTTCCCAAGCACTCCCGTCTCTCCGTGTCCACTCCCGTGAGGAATATCTCACAAAGCGCGAAATCCAACAGATCGAACTCTTGCGCAGAGAGATCGCAGACGACGAATCCCTCTTTGCTGGTATGAGGGTCTCCAAGCGGGAACAACGGGAATTGGATCGGAAAAAGGAACTCTTGAAACTCGTCGAGGAACGCCTCAACATAAACGACAAGTGGGAGGGCTATCAGCTTCCCGAGGACTACTTTACAGAACAGGGCAAAATCGATAAAAAGAAGAAAGAAAACGTCCTCTACCAGCGATATGAAGAAGCCAAGCGCAATGATGACCAATTCATCACCGACGTCGACCAGTGGGAGGCCAGTCAGACGAAGCACAGTACTTTCAAGACCAGCGCGTTGGATAAACGGGAGGTCGCGGATACTTACGAGTACGTCTTTGACGAGAGCCAGACGATCAAATTCGTCATGGATCAGACCTTGAAGGGTGAGGGTATGATGAGCGAGAAGGACAAGCTTCTCCAACGACAGATCGAGGAAGCTGAGCAGCGAAGTGCGTATCATCATTAATCTCTTTCCTCATTCTCATTGTTCGCCACCCAGTCAAAACAATGGACGAGACCCGCAAATCCCTCCCAATCTATACCTATCGTGAGGAACTACTTGAGGCTATTAAAGAGCATCAAGTTTTGATTGTCGTGGCCGAGACCGGTTCCGGAAAGACAACGCAACTACCGCAATACCTCCACGAAGCTGGCTACACTGCTGGTGGCCTAAAAGTAGGATGCACACAACCCCGACGAGTAGCCGCAATGTCCGTTGCTGCTCGTGTTGCAGAGGAAATGGGAACCAAAGTCGGGTATGAGGTTGGCTATTCCATCCGGTTCGAGGATTGCACAAGCGACAAGACGGTGCTCAAGTACATGACGGACGGCATGCTGCTGAGGGAGTTCTTGACGGAACCGGATCTTGCAGGATATTCGGCGCTGATAATCGACGAAGCACACGAGAGAACGCTTAGTACGGACATTTTGTTTGCTCTCGTCAAGGTGCGATGACCCACACCGATTGTTATATTTCATAGGCTGATTGGGGTGCAAATAGGATATCGCAAGGTTCAGACCTGAACTTCGGTTGTTGATTTCGAGTGCCACAATGGACGCCGAAAAGTTCAGCGAATATTTCGACGGTGCGCCTGTATTCTACGGTAAGCGAGTTTCGAACTCGACTCTATGTAACGGCTGCATTCATACTTTCCAGTACCTGGACGTCGGTATCCGGTAGATATTCATTATACTCCTCAACCAGAAGCCAACTACCTCCATGCTGCCATCACAACCATCTTCCAGATCCACACGACGCAGCCTAAAGGCGACATCCTAGTTTTCTTCACCGTAAGTTTGAGTTTTCGCGCTTCGTCAATCCCTTGACATGTTCACCATTTAGGGGCAAGACGAAATCGAAGCTGCTCAAGAGAACCTTCAGGAAACAGCACGCGCGCTCGGAAACAAGATTGCCGAACTTGTCATCTGTCCCATCTATGCGAATCTCCCGTCTGACATGCAGGCGAAGATCTTCGAGCCTACACCCCCAGGTGCTCGCAAGGTCGTCCTGGCCACTAACATTGCAGAGACGAGTATCACGATTGATGGTGTAGTATTTGTGATCGATCCGGGATTCGTGAAGCAGAACACATACAACCCGAGAACGGGCATGAGTTCGCTCGTCGTGGTGCCCGTGCGTCTAAAACCCTGATACGTAGAATACGATCCGCCATATTGACTTTGTCTTCTAGTGCTCGAGAGCGTCTGCAAATCAGCGCGCTGGTCGTGCAGGACGTGTGGGGCCAGGGAAAGCCTTCCGGCTCTACACAAAGTGGGCCTTCTCGAACGAACTGGAAGAAAATACCATACCAGAAATCCAACGTACGAATCTCGGTCTGACCGTCCTTCTTCTCAAGTCTCTGGGGATCAACAACTTTATGGAGTTTGAGTTCATGGATCCGCCGCCTGGCGAGACGCTCATCCGTGCACTTGAATTGCTGTATGCGCTGGGGGCGTTAAACGACAGAGGGGAGCTAACGAAACTTGGGAGACGCATGGCAGAATTCCCGGTGGATCCTATGCTTAGCAAGGCCATCATTGAGAGTGAAAAGTATGTTTGCACGGACGAGGTGAGGGCATTTTGTCGTCTTTTGGTAGGGAGATGGATGCTGAGCTTCCACAGGTCCTGACGATCATATCGATGCTGTCGGAGTCCTCTTCTCTCTTTTACCGTCCCAAGGACAAGAAACTCCATGCTGACCAAGCTCGACAAAACTTTGTTCGTGCCGGGGGTGACCACTTTACCCTGCTGAACGTCTGGGAACAATGGGCCGACACTAACTATTCACAACAATTCTGCTATGAACAATTCTTGCAATTCAAGAGCCTCAGTCGTGCGAGGGATATCAGGGACCAGCTCGCGGGCCTGTGCGAGCGCGTCGAAGTGGTCGTGAGGAGTAACCCCAACTCGAACGATATCACGCCCATCCAAAAGGCGATCACTTCTGGATACTTTTACAACACGGTGCGTTTTTCCTCTTGTGTGTGTCACGGCCGTGTTCGGGAGGATGGGCTGACGCCGGTCTTTTGGACGCCTACCAGGCGCAACTGCAAAAGAGCGGCGATTCGTACCGGACGCTCAAAACGCACCAGACGGTGTACATTCATCCGTCGTCGAGTCTTTTCCAGCATCAGCCTCCCGTGAAGACGATAGTGTATTACGAGCTTGTGATGACGTCCAAGTCGTACATGAGGTGAGTCTGACGTTTCGCTCGAGAACGTCTTCGTGCTAAATACGCCCGTTTGACAGGCAAGTGATGGAGATCAAACCCTCGTGGCTAATGGAAGGCGAGTCTTTTCTGTATTTTCGTCGCGCGTCTAAGCTAGGCTTTGCTAACTCGGCATGGTTCGTGCTTAGTCGCACCACATTACTTCAAAGCTGCGGATCTGGAGCAGCTGACGACCGGGGAGAAGAAAATGCCAAAGGCGTCTGGCTATTCTGGCGCCGCTGCGAGCTCCACGTCATAGTCTTGTGTTGCGGTCGGTACTGTCGGCTCCCTCGCTCAAGACGAACCGTTGTGTTGATACTTGGCTCACGTAGTGCAAGTCATGGCTGTATTCCAGTTGACAATGTTTCCATCTCGTTGTGCTCTGCATGGCATTCTGGTGATTCAAAACTAGATGCATTTTTCGTCAAAACAGTACAGCGCAACCAGTCAGGCTTTCAAGTATCCTACAGGCCAATGTTGTACAGGTTACAGACGGATTGCAGTTGCGCGCCTACGACCACTTTTGCCATCGGGACTTACTGTGCCCAGCTTGATTGCTTGATGAGGTCGCGAAGGTGCTTGGCCTCTTCGTAGTAGTCTAGCGGGCTTATCTTCGAGATGCCGTATCTCATACGCGTTAGTTCCTATGCGAAAGATGAATGCCGTCCTCAAGTCGAAG
This sequence comes from Xerocomellus amylosporus, assembly GCA_038090735.1. Classification (NCBI taxonomy): domain Eukaryota; kingdom Fungi; phylum Basidiomycota; class Agaricomycetes; order Boletales; family Boletaceae; genus Xerocomellus; species Xerocomellus amylosporus. Next base: position 527 of record JBBPNE010000881.1, on the reverse strand, counting down.
ATATGTACAATGTACACTGACGTTGTAAGTATCTTGTTTCGCACGGCAGTTAAAATTGAAAGTCTTTCCGGCCGATTGCGCCACGAGAGCGTTAAACTCGGGCTCGTTGCGCTCCTTGACACGAATTAAGTGAGCGACCAGCCACAAACGGGCGTGCTACCTACCTTGATCTCCATAACCTCATCTGCGGTTTTCTCAAACACCGCGAGACCGGCGTCGTTGAACCCATGCAGCCACGCTTGGCCGGACCAATCCGCTACCACCATCGACATGATGTATCTGGACCGAGCCAGTCAAGATCCTAGTCGCGGACGTACGAGTGCAGAGGACATACCGGTGCTCCGGGCGCTCAAACGTCTTGTCACATTTTTCACACCGCCAACCGTCACCCAAGTCAGTGACTTTCTTGCTGCAGCCCTGCGTAGGACACGCGGGGTATGCAATGGTCTCGCTCTTGATGTGCATTACTGTAGCACGGACAGAGAAAAAATCTGCTTTGTCGGACATGCCGAGCTGCGATTCTTTAA
>JBBPNE010000880.1:0-11665 GCA_038090735.1 Xerocomellus amylosporus | reverse complement strand
GTTCTGACCATTGCATGCTGATGTCTTGTCTGCAGCAGATCGGCATGCAGAGAGGGCAAAGCCAACGGTGTTGTTATTTCCACTGGTGTCAACACCTTCGGTCATGCCGCTTGTCTCATTGGAGAGGACAATAACACGACAGATCACTTGCAGAAAATTCTTGCCCAAATCGGTTCCTTCACTTTGGTCTCTATCGGGATCTTCATCGTTGCTGAAACTCTCGTCCTCTATGCTGGCTTCAAGTACAACTGTTGCTGTGGCTTCAACAACATCCTACGGGCGCTGCGCCCCCCCTCCTGTCCCACGGGCCTGACGTCCAATGCACCCTTCCCATCCCATGGGTTCAACATCCAAACGCCCCCCTTCCCATCCCACGTGTTCGACGTCCAATGCCCCCAGCGCCCAATTCGCCCCCCCCTTCCCCCAGGCTCAGCGCCCAACATGCACCACCTCCTATGCCTGGGTGCAGCGCCCAACACCCCTCCCATCCCATGGGAATGACTGCTGTTGCACCTCCCTGTCATTCCCCCGTCGTGCCCCCTCTCGTGCCATGGGCGTGACGCCTTCCACCCGCTCATGGATGACAGGATGATGTCGTCATCGACGACTTTTCTCTGATATACCTTCGTCGTATGATGACCCTGGTGCTTGCTCCCACGGAAGGTCGTCAGCAATCAGTCCTTCCCGCTGCACAACAGTTCTTCTGCAGAGACGCACGGACTCTCTGTGTTTGCAAATGACATATCGCAACTTGCCACATTGTGGCAGAGGACTTTGGTTCTGCCCTCCGCAGTCCCTAATGGGGTCCCTATCGCAATGCAGATGGACATGTGCTGCCACAGTCCGCTACTGCGCATATCTCCCACACTCCAGATTTGCGCCTCTCTCCTCGACCACCTCAGATAATGAACAAGTTTCCGGTGGTTCCGCTTTGTCAGACCCCTCCATCGCGTGTTAACACTTTACCCTCTGTACCGGCGAACGGTGCTGTCAGCTGCTGTACATCTCCTGCATCCCCTCCCTCAGACACAAATTCGGTGAAAGGTGCGTCCACATCTTCTGCGCTGAATCTGACATGAGCAGGATACCCATGTACGGGTCCGAGATCTTCATCTAGGTCACCCTCGTTCTCGCCAACGGCGCCTATGTATAGTCCCCACTGACCTACCCGTGCACGCATGCTGGACGCATGCAAATCACCCAGCTTGCTCATATCAGGTCCCACGCTTGCCAGGTGCTGGCCACATGCATGCCCCCACCTGCTCGTTACGCCCATTCTGGCACATGCGCTCCTGCTTACCCGTTTCAACCCACCCATGCAAGCGTGTGAGCACGCACGCACACCCCGGCATATCCTCAAACCAGCCCTCCCCATCCCAGAGGCATGACACCCACCATGCGTCACACCGCCCTCTCATCCCACACCATCGCGCCCCCCATGGGCTTAACACCTATCATGCCCCGCTAAGGAAGAAGGTTGGGGATCAATTTTTCATGTGTATTCTCTCCCTTCATTTCTGACCATTGGATGCTGACATCTCATCTGCAGCGGCTCGACGTGTGAACAGGGTGAAGTCAAGAGTGTTGTTATTTCCACTGGTGGCAACACCTTCAGTCGTGCTACTCCTCTCGTTGGAAAGTCACACCAGCCCTCTCTCTCATGCCACGGACGTGACACGGTGTTACTTCCCTCTACTCTGTCCATGGGCGTGACGGCCACCACCTCCCCCTCTCATCTCATGGGCGCGACAGCCAACGCCCTTCTCCCCTCCCACTGATGTCACGCCCAATTCCCCTTCAGTCATGCCGCCTCCGGTGGCTCTTTAGATGGGACGGTGACATGGCGGGTCACCTGCTGAAGAATTTTCGAGTTGCTCGAAACAGTTCCTTCAGTCTGGTCTCTATCAGATCTTCATCGTTGCTGAATTCTTGTCCTCTATGCCAGCATTGAGTACAACTACCGTCGTGGCCTCTAACAACGAATGGGTATGAGCAACGGTGTTTGCAGGAAGAGAAAGGGGACCAAAAATGGAAACGAGCGGTGAGTCAATTGATTTCTGGTCACATAGCGTGGCGCTTACTTTCCATGCTTTATTGCCGGTTGACATTCAATTATGCACCTTATCTGACTTCCTGCCATCTTCAACAAGCCAAAGAAGAAGACGGCATCGGTCACTGACATACCCAGGTCCCAACCATCCAGATTTCTGCCAAATTGGCAGAATGATTCTATTCGTGCGGCCTTACTAGCTCATCAAACGCCCTCAAACGCCTCGGGTATGTTTTCTTCTACCACTCACTTTAAACTACTAGAACTAATCTTTCTTATCCGACTTTCAGGCGAGAACATTGGTACCTCCGGCTCGCAAAAAACCGCTGAAGGTATGTAGACCTCAATATTCAATAGTTTGACCAATATTCTCACTAGGTTTCGTATCTCGTACCTACAGAGGCCTTGACGAAGACGACAAAGACAGCCAGGACCTCGCACCCCCTCCATCACAACCCTGACTGGTTCAACTCTTCAGTATCTCACCACACCGGCACGTCCCCTCAACCTACGACACACTCAACACATTTACGTTCACGCTGGATGCCGGGCGGCGCGTACTCACACGGTGTAGACAGTGAAACTTATGGAGTGGGGGAAGAGACGAATGACGCACAGGCAACCAATACAGCCATGACCGATGAGGCAGCAGTCGGGAACACAAAGGAGGACACCAAGGACACCAACGATGACACCAGCAACGACACCAATGAGACCAACGAGGTAATTCACGAGGACGTGGCCGATGAGCGCGCTTGCCACTCCAAAGCAAGTATTTATTACAACTCAGAGTCCTATGCACGACTACTAACTACGCGCTTTCTAGACACCGTCCAAAGCCTCCACATCCCTTCCACCCTCACTGACAAAGAAGCCAACGCCCCGTGATACCGAGGACATGACCAATGAAGGAAATGAGGGCCTGAACCCAGTGATGACCCCTTCCAGGGTCACAACACCTATCACAGCAATACAATGCCCGACATCTTGTCCGTCACTCTCGCCGTTGGTGCCCAGCAGCTTGCCAAGCACAAAGCTATTGTCACCCGTATCACCGTCATCGAAGAATTGGCCGGTGTTCACCATTCTTTGCTCTGACAAAACCAGTACTCTCACCACCAACAAACTCACTATCAACAAGCCTACCATCCATACTTGTGGTCCCTTCTCTACTGACAATGTTGTACTCCTTGCTGCCTATACTTCTCATACTGAAAACCGAGATATGATGGAGACGTATGTCGTCGCTACTCTTGGTGATCCTTCTCGTTCCCACTCTTGGACTTCAAGTTTTCACCCATGTCATCAATTGCACAGACATCAAGTCGTCAGGCAAGCTTGGCGAAGGTACGCACCTGCTCATTTCACTCAAACAGCGAGCTCGCTGTGCCCCTCCCCCCCTCGCAGGCGCGACACCCCCACCCACGCTCCCGTCACTCCTGTCCAAAGGGCTCGATGCCCATCGCGTGCCCCCAAGTTCGACGAAAGGCAAACAACCTACGGTACATATTTTATTACAAGCTGTATTTGACCACTAACTATGTACTTTCTTGAAGTGCCTTGCATCCAGCCCACCCGCGCTGATGAAGGAACCACAGCGCTGCAACAACAAGTTGACCACCAAAAGGACCGAACACCCAGTACGTGGTGTGAATGCCACCGAGTGTGGGCCGTATCTGACTACTAACTACATATTTTCTAGACACATATTCTATCTGGCCCACCCTTGCTGATGCAGAAGCCGCGGCCCCTCGATGACGGGGTGATCATTGAGGTGGCCAAGGACCCATGTGGAGCTGTATGCACCGTGAATACTGTTACTCCATATTTCGCTACTAAAGATGTGTTTTCTAGACACGTCACATATCCGGCACACCCCCGCAGGGGGCAAGTGGACCCGTAAGTGATGTGGGTGTCGCTGATCCGTACTTGACTACTAACTACAGTTTCTACTACATGTATTTTATTCAGCCCGTCCCGTTGATGCAGAAGCCAAGACCCCGCAACGATGAGACGACCGCCAAGGAATCTGAGGGCTCAGCAAGCCGCACACAGCGCAGATGCTACTGCTCGTAGGCCCCATTCCCAGGGCATCCCAGTCAACCGCAACAACCCAAAGGTAAAAATTTATAACAAATGGCATCAGCTACTAGCACTAACTACATGCTTCCTAGGTACCACTTAGTGTCTCGTCTCAGCAATTCATAGTACTGATCAAAAAAAAAGAATGGCTCTCCGCCCGGCCATGAATAAAATGGACAGGCAGTCGAACAGGCGCCATTGCCATGCCAACCGTCTTGACCGTCACTCTCGCCGCTGGTGCTCAGCAACACGCCAAGGACAAGGCTATTGCCACCTGTATCACTGCCATCGAAGAGTTAACTAGTGTCACCGTTCTTTACTCTGACAAACGGGTACTCTCATCACTAACAAACTCGCTATCAACAGACCTACCATCCGCACTTACGGTCCTCACTGCCTATACTTCTCATACTGAGAACCAAGATGCAATGGATTTGTATGTCGTCGCTATTCTCAGTGATCCTTCTCGTTCCCACTCTCAGACTTGTCATCAAGCGCACGGTTGTCAGGTCGTCAGGCAAGCTTGGCGAAGGTACATACCTGTTTGTTTCACTCAACTGGCGACACTTATCGCACCGGGCGCGGAAATTGAGTCATCCAGCCAGCTCTGCAATAGTATGTACCCTTGGTCCCCCTCCCATCCTGAGATCGTGACATGGCATCTGCCCCCCCACCCCCCCTCTCTGGCGGGGGTTGCTACGACGAGATGAGAAATATGGCATGAGAATAGGGACTTGGTCCCCCTCCTGTCTCACTGTCATTGTGCAGTTTTGCACATCCATCCTAATTATTATACTGAGTGACAATGTTTATAATTGAATACTGGATTAGTTGAAATTTGATAGACCACTAGAGTTTCGGGATTGTTGGTTAACTGGTATACTGGAATAACTGGTCTATTGTTATATTGAATGACTAGGTGACCGTGATGAGTGGTTCACTAGCTGACAGGATTACTGGACAACTAGCTGATGGGATGACTGGATGACTGGCTGACAGGATTACTGGATGACTAGCTGACTGGATGACTGAACGACTGGCTGACTGGATGACTGGATGACATGCTCACTGGAATCACTGGATGACTAGCTGATGGGATGACTGGACGACTGGCTGACTGGCTGACTGGACGACATGCTCACTGGAATGACTGGATCACTGGCCAATGGAATGACTGGACAACTGGCTGACAGGATTACTGGATGATTAGCTGACTGGATCACTGGATCACTGGATCACTGACTGACAGAATTGCTAGATGACTAGCTGACTGGAATCACTGGATGACTGGCTTACTGGCTTACTGTGATTACTGGATGACTAGCTGACTAAAATGACTGGATGGTTGGCCGACTGGATTGACTGGCTGACTGGATGACTTTCCCACTGGAATGACTAGCTGACTAGCTGACTGAAATGACTGGATGATTGGTTGGCTGGGTTACTGGCTGACTGGTTGACTGGTTGACTGAATCACTGGGATGACTAGATGATTTGCTTACTGGGATGACTGGATGACTAGCTGACTTGAATGACTTGCTCACTGGGATCACTGGATTTGCTGGGCCACTGGACCACTGAATCATTGCCTTATTTTCATGCTGAATAACTAGAGTCCTGGAATCATGGGGGACTAGCCTTCTGGAACACTGGAGTTACTGCAACACTGTTTGATTGACATACTGGCTGACTAGGCCACTGGGATAATTGGCCACTGAGGTTCTGAAACTACTGGTTGATTGTAATACTGAGCTACTGGATTTCTGGTATTACTAATTCACTGGGTTACTGGGCTACTAGGCTTCTGGAACTACTGGATTACTGGTATACTACACTACTGGACTTCTGTTGCCATTGGATCATTGGACTACTGCACTATTTGGCTTCTGATACTACTGGAATTACTGGTCAATTGAACTACTGAGCCACTGTGCTTCTGAAATCATTTGTTGACTGCAACACTGACCTAATGAGCTTCTGAAACCATTGGTTTGACTGACTTGTTTTAATTCTGGATCACTGAGAAGATGCATTTAATGGCCTGCTGAATTTCTGGAATTCCAAGTCACTGAATTGACTGGCTCCAGTCAATCCAGTACAGTCCAGTCATTTCAGACTTTTTGCAGTTTTGCTGATGCAGCCACTTGGAGCACAAACGGATAGCCCACAAAGGCATGACGGCACAACGACATCCATACGCAATAGTGCACAGTCAGCCGGGCACGCCAACAGCACCAACGCAGACCACCATCAGCCATGTGAGGACCTGCATGAGAGAGGTGGAAAGCTGAGGGTCAAGGAGATGAAAGTCAAAGAAGTCGATCATCAGACCTCAACGGTTGAAGACGACGTACCCGGACTACTCCATAACCATTCCCACCAATCTACCCTCCATCCAGAACGTCCGCATAGCGAAACAAAGGAGCGTGACGACACAGAACGGTCGAGCGCACGAACCGCGCATATTGCATTGACCAGTGAGCTTCACAACCCAGGCGGTGAAACGGTCGTCCAGGGCGATGTCTACAGCAACCTAGAATGTCCTAGCAGCGACCGGAACGAGCGCATCGTCGAAACGAATGCGTGAAGTCGAAGAGCCGAGCCCAGAGGCCATTTGGGCGACCTAGAGGCATCGAAGGTGATTGGACACGCCAGAACAATGGCAAATGCGTGTCGTATATGAGGTCCAGATGCTGGGGGAGCACCCCACAGCCACGAAGAAGAAGCAAGACCGCTCCAGGACGATTGAGATGGAGCACCTGCAGCAGAGACTCAAGATCTCAATAGCCGAGGCACGACTTCCATATTAGGAAAGCGCACGAGCGCTGCATTCTCGGGACTCATCCAACAGCTTCGACACTTCAGTTGAACATTCATTTCCATTGGAATATAAAGGTAGACATCCTATTGTTTTGTACCTACTTTCCTTTGATTTCTCCCCATACTCTTTGAGGGGGAGGGTTGTCAACTCATTTCATATGGGTTAGAACATTAGTAGCTTACATAATCAGGCCTTATTTCGGCCTCAAGTACTGTAGCTTTTCTTTAGTGACTACACTATAGTTTTCTACAGGTTATGAGCCCTGCAGCTTCCTGTTAGCTCACTCACCCAACCTGAATTTCAAAGATGGACTCTTTCAGAATTTCTGCACTCAAAACGGACGGAAGCAACTGGACAACTTGGCACGGGAGAGTCGAAGAAGTCATCGAAGACCATGGACTGTGCCATTACCTCAATGGTACAGCAACAGACCCTGACCCACAGCTATCAGCATTAGCAACATTTATCATTGTTTCCAGTATTTCCAACACTCGAGGAGGGCTGTATCTCGAGGCGATGAGCCAACAAGAATGCATCCTTGATGCCCGAGTGGATGGCTGGAGTGCCTGTTCCTTGGTAGAGACTGGCAGGACGATGTGCAAGACTGTGCGGGTCGACTGGTGGCTCAGGGCCAGAGGTGTAGACAATGGAAGCGATGTGGGCATGGGAGTGTGAGGCGGCAGCCTCCTTCTCCTTCTGCTTTTTACCAGCGTGTTTGCCACACTTCCAATTCTTCTTGGAACCGTTGCCTTGCAGTGCCTGTTGTTCCATGAACTTGGGGTCGTCCCCCTTGCACTCAATAGTGCTGATCTTGTTGGCCTGAGGAGCCTGGGGTTGTCCCTTGAGATGGCACTGATCCCACGAGAGGATCGCAGCCGCAGAGATTTCTTCCATGGTGGGGGTCTTTGCCTTACCGGCGGAATCCTTAGCTTGCACAATCATTTGTGCAACCATGTCCATTGAAGGTGGGAGTTTCACCAGCAAGTGCATGGCTTGGATGTTGTCTGGGAATTTGTACCCAGCGGCATCAAGGCGGGAGAATAACGTAGCCACCTTGGCCAGGGATGGCGTAGGGTGGGAGGACTGGGCGACTTTGGTGTCCAGGAGCTCTTTGAAAAGCGCAAAAGCACCAGAGATCCCGGGAGAAGCAAACTCTTCCTTGAATGCCTCTACCAAATCAGCAGCATCATTGTGCGCTTGGTATTTGGCTTTCAGGGACTCCGAAAGGTGGAGTTTGATGGACCCAACAACAGTATCATTCGCTTTCGTCCACTGAATATTAAAATTGTGGTCGTCCTTGGTAGGAGGCGTTGTTGTCGAGAGGACGGGACGCGGGAACTCCGCCGACCAGAAACATCTGCTTGCCTGGATGTAGGCAGCGATGGAGGGCCACCACTGGTTCCAGTTGGCACCAGAGAGGATGGGAATGGTAGACTTGGAGGAGGAGGAAGCAGACATAGTTGATTCTAAAATGCGAACTAGTCAATGTAATGAACCGACATAGTCTCCCCACCATATGCCCTGCGCTATAGAGCAGCAGGACATAGTGCCATCAAAGGTTTATACACATGCAGCATTTCCGCACAGTGTCTGAACTGGGTCTGACTAGCTAGCGAGTGTTGCAGCCGTTAGGCGCTACACTGCTTGGCTACTCAGGGCTCATAATCTGTTGGAGTCCAGGCATAGACTAGTACTGAGGGAAGAAGTGCTAGTACTCACCAGTTGGTGTAAACAGTTGAAGGGCATGTAGTGGTAAGTGAAAGAGATGTTATTAGAACTCAGACACTGAGTTTGAATATATGTACTAGAGGTTTGCTTACATCAGAAAATCTCTGACTTAGTCACAGAGAGGTCCCTATCTGTGCAGTTGTCATATCCCGTATTATAGGCTCGCTTCCGAGCACTCCAAGTAGGTTTTGACTCAGCCTGTCACACCGAGTTTAGCTTAAGTCCACTCAGTCCAATGAGGTCCAAGACCTCGGAGCATCCTGACACATGGAATACTTCCGTCCATTCTGGTACCTACCTCTATCTCCATTAGAACTAGTTTCTCGCTATTTAGTATTATCCGTGGCAGTCCCACAACTCGGGAAAGCTCACGCCCCGAGTTGACTTCCGGGACAGCCTTCCGTCTCGGAGCACTGCAACCTCTTGAGGTTTCCGCAGTGTTCTCTCTTAGTATATAAACGTAGCTCTACGACCTTTGTACTCCAGTCTGATAATCCACTAAGATATCTACCTCCTCTCTGAAGTCGACAAGTTCCCTCGTCGATCACTCACGGATTAGCTCGACACTAGACCTCACACTCATCATCCTCTATTCGTTATTGTTGTCCCCCGACGACTTCAATGTATCCCAACCCTTCCGACCCTGACAAACTTCAGGACATACGGACTTCTCGACAAGGGTGCACCACATATGGTGAAGCCAAGTCCCGAGCACTAAGTAGACTCCGAACCTCTCAGAGTCCCTCGGAAGTAGAAAATACAGTCCTGACAACAGTGCTGTACAGGGCTTACAGAGAAATACAGAGCCAAAAATAAATGTTGTTTATTTATGCCTTTGTGATGCTCTGCGATGCCCTGTGATGCCCTGTGTATGCCTGGCAATAGATATTAGCATGGCCTTGAAATTGCTGTACAGCACTGTACAGAGAAATCGTGATTTGCTAATGTATGTAATAGCATTAACCATATACATATGGTATACTACACTACACTACAATAAAGAATGAAATAGTATAGTACATGTTCAACACATAGCTTGCCCGCTACATGACCTTACGAAAAAGGAAGAACCTTTCCAGTGGAAAGAACCCCAGCAGACAGTGTTTGACACGCTAAAGAAGCACTTCACCACTGCTCCGGTATTAGCATTCCCGGACTTAGATTGCAAATTCCACCTGGAATCGGGTGCTAGTGATTTCACTACAGGTGCAGTATTGTCTATTGAGAAGGACGGCATATGGCATCCCGTCTCATTCTCTTCTCACTCCATGACACCACAAGAACGGAACTTGGGAACCTAAAGCTAATCTTGGTAATGCAAAAGAAGCTTTGACAGACTTCTATCACGCAAACCCGTCAGCACCCAGGGCCATTTCAATTCCTCCAGAAGATTTTCTTCTTCTTTTCCAAAAGAGGCTGGAGCCTTTTACAAGTCTTCACCCCAAACAAATTCCTTTTGATCGCCTGGAAGTTGATCTTTAGAGAGGGGGTAGTGTTATGGCTCAATACAGCTAACATCAGCACAGTGGACTTAGTTGTTTCTTTTCTCTTTTCTTGTCTTATCAGATTAACACTAAAGCCTCATGACAGCCGCGCTGCCTTTGCCTTGTGCTTGATGCACAACTTCTTCCTTCTTTCCTATGCTTTTCATTTGTCATAACCACATGCCACATGTTACACTTCCATTCTGCCACTGCCGTGTGGTTGCCTCATGTCTTTCTCCTCTTCCATTTCATGGCTATGCTTGATGCATGCCCCTTACACATGCTGCCACATACTTAGTCTATGTTGGGACTCATTGGTAGATCTGATACATACATGTACAAACACACTCTGGTAGTATAAAAGGCCTAATGCGCCAGCCAGAGAACTCCAGTTTAGTTCTCTTGGTCTTTCCCCAATGATAGCCAGTGAGATCATCTTCTGAACCAACTGCTAGCGCTTTTGGTCAGTCTTCCTTCAATTCTTCGATTCCCTAGAGTGTAGCTTGACGCTATCACTTTTTGGGTTGTTTCACTGGCGGTGAGACATCCTTCGGCCTAATTGCATGGGCATTTTGGAGAGCCAGTCAATTGTCTCCATTTCCAGAGAATAACACCTTTTCAATTTCCCTCCAGTCTTCCCAGTGAAATCACGAGCCGAGATGTGCCTTCATTTTCTCGGCAAGCTGACCATAGCCCATATCAGACATCAAGAACTCTTCAAACATATCCCAGATGACTGAATCAGATGTGGCATTTGAGTGGACATCGTCCTCTCCATCTGGGACGATAAATGACACATCTAAAATGGCTCAGTAAAGAATCAAGTGAGAAAAATTGTGTCGCACCAGTTTCATCTTCATCTTCCACCTCTTCATCTTCATCAACTCCAGCCTCCAAGTCAAGATACCTATTTACCTGCCTTTTCATGAGCTACGACCTATTAGAATAATCTGTGGTTGATGTACCGCAGCCCTCATATGCTTTTGCTCCCTTTCAGTGTGCATTGATGCGGATGAACACTTCGACATATTTTGTACCGGAAGGTATTCAGCGCTGATCACCAAGCCAGATGGTGGGGGTACAAAAGAGGACTGCTGAAACACTCGAATGTGACCTTTGTAGTGAACATCATTTCAATCACGTGAGTCACACAACCTGTTACGGTCGCACTCTAGCGCCTAACATAACGGACTTAGTCTTTTTCTTTTTGCTTTCTTATCTTATCTCTTGTCCTAGCTGATAAGATCCCCTTTAGCCTCATGACAGCTACGCTGCCTTCGCACCAGGCCTATGCCTGCCCTTTACCATGTGCAGTGCACACTCTTGCCTCACCCCCGGTGCTGTGCACTTCTTATGCTTCTTTTATTCATTTACCACATGCCTCATGTTAACCATTCACCTTTCATTAAAAGGCAGTGCCTTCTTCATGGCAGTGCTTGATGCACACCCCCTATGCATGTTTATGCTTCTCCTTCCATTCTGCCACCGCCGTGCGGTTGC
>JBBPNE010000879.1:0-11668 GCA_038090735.1 Xerocomellus amylosporus | reverse complement strand
CCACAAGTGCCAGCCAGAGAACTACAGTTTAGTTCTCTTGGTCTTTCCCCACAACAGCCAGTTAGAACAACTCCAAGACCAACTGCTAGTGCTTTTGGCTTGTACCCTTTGACGCTCCCTTCTGAGTACAGTTGACACTGTCACCAGTTAGGTTGTTTGCACGATGATGATTCCCTAGAGCACACCAGGACGCTGTTGCCACTTGGGTCGTTTCAGCATTAGACTACCTGACTATTCCAGGAGAGTGTGCTATGCTATCCCGACGACGCTACCAATTCACTGTCCAATATCTTAGCTATGTCAATTGATGTGGAATGCCTCTTCAGTCATGGTTGCCTCATCATCACACATACGTGTTCTCATCACTCTGCTCAGACAACTTGTGAGCTTCTTTGCAGCCTCCTTCGGCTTGTCAAGGCAGAAGATGGATTAGCAGTTTCTGCTCTTGGAGATGTGGAGGGTGACAAGGCAGCCTTGGAGGATGGTTGGGATAGCATTGTATGCTAGTAATGATCATAGGTTCCGTAGCACTATATACAAGATACCCGTGGGTATGACCCGTTGTGGGTCGTACCCTGGGTGCGCTTTTCATAACCCACAGCAGATACCCATATCCACAAACTGGGTATGAGTATCCCCTGGGTACGGGTATGGGTATGCCTGACGGTACCCCTGGGTATACCCATGCAAATCCCTAGTAGGCACACACAAATAAAAACTTGATGTCAGACCACAGTTTCCTTCAAGTTGTTCGAGGCTCCGACTGGCTTGTCATGAGGGCATCCAGAAATTTTGTGTAGCGTGCACCTGAGCCACTTTACAGCAAATTTCACATTTGCGGAGAATGTGACAGGTTGGAAATACACGAAGCTTACTAAGTGCTATGATCCACCACTGATAAAAAAGTTGTCGGCATACGGAGGGGCATAAACCTTGTCACTGGAAGAACATTGCTCTGTTGCGACCGATGAAAACCATATCGCCAACCCCTGACTGTCTTCCAAACCAAACCCATATCATTACGGGAGCCTCATAAATATTAAATCTCGCAATGGTCACCCGGGGTTGAGTGAATTTAACAGCTTACCATCTCAACACTCGTCCAAACGCGACCCTGTGAGGAGCCAGGCGCCTCGAAAAGTTGGTATTATGCTGAGTGAGCCAGACCTTTTTTCCAACTCAAATGTCCTAGAATGCAGTCCAGGCTCCAGATCCACATCTCTGTCTCCACTTATGACCCCGTATCTCATTCCGTTCTCTTGGCACTCCAGTTCCCAGTGTTCCAGCACCTTCTCTTGTTATAAGTGTCAATGGCAAAGATGAGGCTGGGTCGTTGACCATGGCTGACTGTAAATGTGACACTACTGTGGCCATTGTTTTGTCAAATGGATCCAGCTCTGTACTGTGCAAGGGGATCCATGTAATACAACTTTTTACCTATGGGTGGTCCGTATGCCTGACAAGGCAAACACTTTGAAATAAGCAAGTGCTAATAAGCATCGGGATTGAGCTCCAGTTCAGTCAGAGTAGGTATTGACTCCAAAAATTCTTCCCTTTCTTCTGCTGTCCAATATACCCATGGATTCTCTGACTGCAACCCAGTGACCCACACGTCAAGCTGGAAGGTGCGCAACCATGGGAGTGGGTTGGTGATTGCCAGGTCTGAGTCGTCCTCCGAGATTCCGAGTGGACTGCTAGCTAGGTGCTTGAGCCTGTGGGTGCCGTCAAGCAATTCGTTTAGGTCCACCATGTGATTGGCCACCACCTTTAGTTGCTCAATGTGAACCCTGTAGGACAGAAGCAACTGTACCCAGCTAGGACTCCGCGTCCTGGCCATCTCCCATCCAAATGGGGCCGGTGACCAGCATGACAGGGCGGCTGCCTGACGTGGATAGCCAAGCAGAGTACCCATCCGGCCTTGCTTTACTCATCAGTGGCAGCCCCCAGTATCCTTGAATGGCACTCAGAGAGCACCGGAGCTCTGTCATGCCCAGTGCGACCTCCATTGACAGCAGACCCTGGTGAAGAGGAGCGGGGCACGGTCTTCATCTGGCTTGATGTATGGCTCTTCAGGCAAGCACTGGATGAAGATTCGCGCAAGTAACTCGAGGGGGAGACGTGGCATGGTGGTGGTGGTTGTATCAAAAATGAAGGGGTGTGGACTCAGGCATGCCAGCATGTGGAACCAACATGTGCCAGGCACTTCTCCTCACTTATGTGGTGGGAGTACATTTGGTGAATTATAAGCTTTGGGTCCAGGGTGAATGTTGGGGCAGAAGAAGCGGCGTTCAGATGGTTTTCAGGAGCTATGGAGTTTCCTAGACAATTGGACAAAGCGGCATGTAGGCTATGAGCATGTAGTTTTTTAGATCAACCCTCTGGGTCTGCTATTCAACCGTTAGTCTGTAACCCTTGGGTGAGACATACAGAATGCTTGTGATCCATTATCAAATTCATGAGCATTCACCCAGGGAAAGTGGCAAATCAGCCAAACCTCCATCTACAGAGCACACCTCCAGCAGGCAGAATCCCTTTTACAGCCCAAGGACGCCTAAGTTATGCACTGGGTTCATAGCAGGCAGGCCTTTTCAAGCAGAACTCTGCTGGTGTCCCCTTGGTTTGCAACGTCGCTGTATCGCAAACCTGTATGTGTTCCATTTTTTACAAGGCCTCACCGATCGCAATGTCACAAGACTGGCCTGCACACCCTGGCCTGGAGGTCTGGTACACATGCCCATTTCGCCCCCTTTTTCGTGCTGGGTAATTCTTAGGCCCCTCTGTGATCGCCTGGGTGATTCTCCTAGGTCCACTAGTACAAGCAACAAGGTACGCCAGAATGCCATGCTCAGGTATCCTTGGAGCAGTATGTGATCTGTATGGTATTTGATGATAGCCTTGTGTTACAATGTAGTCAATGGGTTCCTTGCAGCTGATACGATTTCCATGCCAGCATACGTCATATGGTTCGACTGACTCTCCTTTTATGTAATGTTATCTGCATCGAAATATTAAGATCGGTGTACGTACTGGTGTAATCCCAAGCATGGGGCGTACCACTCAGCCGCAGTCTGCATGCATCCCACCAGAGACATCGGCAACCCGAGACTGTCAAGACCGGTACATCAGTGCTAGGAGACCCCTTGTGAATTAAAGTCTAACATGTGAAGGTCGCTTGCTCAGGGAATGGGGGTGAGCATATTAAACAGCTATTTAAATATGCCAGGGTGTTTTAAACACCTCACCTTTGTACATACGGCCCCGTGAGAGGCTAGGTGGAATTGGCAGGAACCACAGTCCGGAAATGCCAAGAGCATGGGTTGCCATGCGTCAGTTCTCTCCCACCTGGGGCAAAAGGGCGAGGTACAGCGAAAAACACAACCGCTGTGTAGACTCATCAATACTTTCTTCACGCCCCCTCCTCACCACTTTCCTAACTGCCTAATCTCACAATGAGTCAGCAGTGCACTACATGCAAAGACGTTGTACCCAAGCCCAGGCGCCCTTCGCCGCTATCGCTGGAACCTCCATATGTCCCTACACGAAGCTCTTGCATATTTTGACATCACCAACCCGGGAGAGGATAGCATTGGGTGAGCCGCTCCCATGGGGGCTTAGGGGCTCGTCATCAGCAGGTACAGCTTGCAAGACCACCAACATGAAGGGCAGGGACAGCTGCGTCCCAGCCTTTCTGACCCCGCTGCTCACAGAGGTCATGCTGGTTCTCTTGAGAACGGGCTTCAGAGAGACATAGGCACAACTCTCAGGGATCCTGCATGGGGATGAATCCCGCTGGCTATACCAGACGTGAGTTCTTTGAACCGTTGTCTGCGTTGCTGCTTGTCCTGAACTTGCCGTTTTATCCAGGTATCTCTGCGTTCAAAACGGAAGAAGGATCAAGCACGAGGACTTCTACCTAGATCTTGTGAAGCTCAACATTGGCTGTGCGTGATGGGGCTCAAGCAAGCTTCGACAAGGCATGCTTACCTTGAGCAGGGAGTTCATCTCCTCATACAAAACCTTCCCTTGTGCAGATGACCTGCTTGCAGAGGCCGCAGTGGTCACCACTCCAAGGAGGTCAAACCTATTGTCCTGCTACAACCCAGGAGCAGTCGCATTTGTGGACACAATCCAGAAACCTCGCCTCCTAGAATCACCCCCAGTGGGAGGCCCTTCACTAGCAAATGCGAGTGACTCATGGTGGGACGAGGTGTTACACAGCTACATGTCGCTTGGTTGATTGTGCCGCTGTCCACTGAGAAATATTGCCCCTGCAGCAACACTCCCAACCGGCCCTCATCCCGCAGACGATACCGCTGAAACGCATTTGCATCTTGTGTTCAGAGCCAGACATGAGTGGCCCGGTAGGGAGGGCAAAGTTAGGGGGCCGAGCACTGCGAGGGGGGTAGTACTTAGGATGGGTGCCAGATAGGTTATAGGCGGTGATCCCACAAGTATCATTCGCCACCTATTTCGTCAAGGTGACTCATCAGACCTCTGGCGACGAATGGAAAAGATTTGTGCTAACTTACCCTTTTATGGGGTGGTTATTGCGCACAGACCAAGTGTAAAACGTGAGCAAATTAGGAAAATAGCGATAAGGACGAACACCGCGTGTTATCGTATCATGTCGGCCGAGGGTATGCACAGTAAAACCTGTGTCTTATCTTGCCTCGAGGTGATGGTGGCGGAAACGTGTTGGTTCCGGCCTTCCGAGTCACCTTCCGTGCTTCTGAGCTTCCGGAGTTCCGGTGCTTCCGGTTCCGGGGTTCCGCGAGCGGAAACAGGGCGCCTATTTGACATCAGCTGGCCCGGGTATAAGAGTGGTAATTACCACTGGGCACTATTTGCTGTTCCTAATGGATCGGTCCAGATTGCTTACATGAAACTGACGTCCAGAGATAACTCTAGGTTAGCGTTAGCGTTAGCTGTTAGTCTTTAACTTAGGGTTAGGGGATCCCTGGTTAACCGGATTAGGGTTGGTTATAGTTAGCTAAAGCGCTAGTCGGTCACGTATCACAATCGGGCTGTAGCACCAATCACTCACGTTAGGGTAAGGTCACTTAGCATGGAATTATTGTCTCCAGACATTGACTATAGTCTATCTGGTAATCACACTAAGGTACTTTCTCTCGCGCACTGGTCTTCCGACCGGAGTGCTAGGACTCATACCCATAGATTGTACAGTTGGCTTGCCACAAGCCAAGCTAAAGAGCACGCACGTTTTACAACGGTCTAGCCATTGCGATATATCCACAGTTTTACGGGGGATCGGATGGCAACATTACTTAGCCTGTCGGTACCTCCCAGTATTGCACCGCAAGGCTTTACTGCCGGATTAACCGGCCGATTAGTTGCACCCCCTACATATGGTAGGGATCGCGGCGGTTTCAAGCAACCGCTTCAGCAATGCGTGGTGGAAGTCAGCGGACCGAGTTTTAATGCATGCGCACCCACGAGAGGGTCTCAGCCATGATATCCACAGTATCTTCTGCCCAGAAGGGCGATATCGATCTCCTCTGAACATTGATCTCGTCGGCATCTAAGTCAATCACTTTTCCTGATTGATGCCGGCGGTATTTCGCTGGTAGAGAGGGTCTGGGTGGGCCGGGGGGACCAGCCGCAGGCTGATCCGCGGGATGGATGGAGTCCCGCTCACCGGTTTCCGCGTCGATATGCTTGTCCAACACGATCTTTTTCCAAAGATTAACTATGTCAAATAATTGATCAGTGCGTTTGCGACTGACCAACATTCTTCTAACTAGGATATCTGTTTTCCTGAGGTCAGGAACCCAAAGTTCCCCGCCTTTTCCATGAACGGTTTTTAGGCCAAACTGTACTGACGCGTTGACATCGTGGACATTGTCCGCGGGCTCAGGGGGGAATTCAACGCTGAATTCCATACGCTCGGCTTTGTACAGCCAAGTGCGCATATATCCTAGGATCGTGTCTCCTAGTGCTTGGGCATTAAACAATTCCCAGGCCGTATTGAACTCGGATTTGAGCACAAGGACTGCTCCCGTCTCCCGGTCGCTAGTGGATAGGCGGTTTTCCCATCTTTCCTTGAGTTTTTTTGCTTTCCAAGACAATAGCAACGGCTGATCATAACCACGTTGCACATAGATGGTAACCAACCAATCGAGTGCTTCCAGATAGTCGTCGAAACTACTACTGAGAGTGGCGAGCCGGCTCATTTCACCGTAGAACGTACCTCGTTTAACGTCTATCGGGTGAGCAGAGACCCATGGGATTCTCTGATGGAGGCTTTTGGCTTTTCAGTACGGCCTATGGCAAAGCCGCCCCCTATGATCCTTATACAGGAGCATGTCCAAAAATGGTTGTGCATTGCCAACCTCCCAAGTGATTACACAGTGATCAATGTTCACGCGTGCCTGCATGATGGCAAGTGCGTCTTCCGGAGAGTGCGCGTACACTATGCCAAGGCAATCATCGATATACCGCCCGTAAAAGGCGATACGTGGATCCGACAATACACCGTCACGTTTCTCGCATGACCAACCATATAAGTTGGCGAGGTCCAGTGAGTCAGCGACGCCCATTGCTAGGCCGTTTAATTGCTGGTATATGACTCCATCAAACTGTGTCAACAACTCCATATTACCGACTGAGAGCGCGCGTGTAAATAATTCCATAAAGCGCTCTATGCTGGTTCCGAGCCAGAACTATTTTCATCCCCTTCTACACGAAGAACCCATTCGCGGAACATAGCCGCTGTTCTAGCAAGGCATTTGTCCAAAGGTATATTGGGGTAATAGGCTACTACATCGCCTGTGACGATGTAGTATTTTGTGCCCGGAACCAGCCGGAGTTGACTCAATTTTATCGCCAAATCTTTGCTGCCATGGATGACAGTTAGCGCCTCCGCAATTAGAGGTTTGAGCATTTTACTAACAAATTTAGCTGCTGGGTTTTGGATTGCGCTGTGGCACGGTAAAATCGGCCAGAATTTAACTGGTAGTTTATGGATCTTTGGGATTCCATAAAAGCGCGGTATATGGTGTGCTTTACTGGGTGCGGTAATGGCACTTTTTAGGTATTCGCTTAGCGAACCATACTTCCAATCGTAATTTTCAGCGAGCTGAGAGAGCAGGAACATTTCATTGCATTTCCTGTCCAAGAGCTGTTGGGCATCATTGTCATCGAGCCGCTTATATTCGCGCTCGTTGCCTAGACAATCCTTGGTTTTTTCTATGATCCAGGTCCGCTCTGACACCGCTAGGCCCAAATTCTTATCTGTTGTCGTGACCACATAATCGTGGTCGATCATGAATTTTCGTAACTCGTTAACCTTAGGACCAAGCGGTTTAAAGGTGTCGTCCACAAGGCCATCAGACGGGACATTGGCAGTGACCTTATTGAGGTGTGCTCGTCCACGCTTGAGCACGAGTTCGCAATATAGCGGTAAAATTGGTGGCTCCGTCTCAGACGGGGGGCGCACGTCGTAGTCTGGATCATAAGTTTTATTATCTCCCTCGAGAGTAAATTTGATCTTCCACCTTAATCTCCTGACGAAATCAAGGTACGCGTCCGTAATGTGCTTAATTGAACGCGGTTGGTGAAACATATGTTTCATACCGATACTAAGATCGTGTTCTAAGTGGAACGGTAGGGAAACCCCCGGACCCGTGTGCACTTTCGATCGAAACCGGGCAGCCTCAATAAACTTAATAGGCGTGTTTCTTATGATCGCACGGATCGCTTGGGGGTGAGAGATTTCTATTATCTCATCAGGCAGTGTCCAACTTTTAGGATAAACGTAAGACCTCATTTTGAGGTCGAGACAAACATCGCATAGAGGAATGAATACAGTAGCGTGCAGATGGTAGCTACTGTTTACGGAAACGTCCGGACAACTTTCTTTTCTGCTCTCTTTCAAGCGCCTTTCCCGCCGCGAGCAGCCTTGCCCTTGGTCCGGTCGGCTTGCTTGGCCTTGCCAGTCTTCTCCAAGGAAGGGTGAGGTTCTGGGCGAAAGCCCTGACCTCCCCACCCACGTCCCCTCCCACCCCTGCTCCTCTGAGCGCCCCCATGACCTCTCTGATTCGTAGGACCGGGGCCGGTGGTGATGCGCGCCATTTTGTGCGCGGCTTTGCAGTCCTTGGGCTGACTTGGGCCAGCGTTGCTCTGGCCGGAGGGTTAAGTCAGTCGGTGTATTCCGAGAGCTACCAGGGCAACTCGGACAACTTACTCCGCTATTGGCAAGACGTTTGACGGTGGCGTTGACGGCTCGGTCAACGGCCGATTGGATAGACGGACCACTTGGCCCCGCCGCATCCCCCATCTCGACGTCTGTGTCTTGCTGAATACGCTTCTTAGCCGCTTTCTTCAGCTCTGCGGCCACGGTCGCGCCCATCACAATGGCGCGAATCCGGTCAGCGTATACAACCCAATCCTGTAAGACCTGCCTGCACAGTTCAAAGGGTAGGGTCGACTGAACCCACCGCCGGACGGTGATGTTGCCATCGGCGTCCTCGACCGTCTCTGGGATCCGGATCGAGTTCTTGAGCGCTTGGTAGCGCTCTTGAACGACGGGCTTGGCGAGTTCCAGCAGGTGTTCTGCGTCAGTGGCCAGAACGAGGGAGGCAATCTCTTGCCTTTTAGCCCCCAAGTGGGCGGCTAAGAGTTGCTTCGAGTGTGCGAGATGCCCACTCGTCAGGGTTGAACGGAACGTTCGCCCTTGTTCGCTCTCCTTGAACGCCTTGGTGAGCTGCACTGAAGGCACCTGGGCAGTAAGCCAGGGTGGAAAAGTCCCGGCCGCTTCATGGGCCTCCCACTTGCTAAGGTGGGACCGCGCCGCCTCAAGCTGAGTGAACAGTGAGGCCGCCTGCTCAAGCAGGGGGCGGAGGATCTGACGGAACTGGGCGGGGACCATAGCGATCACCTCGCCCACCGAATTGGCAGCCTGCAGGGAGTGATGGCGTTCACTGGCTGCGGTGGAGACGACGTACCCAATCCCATTGGGATCCTCAATTACTGCCTCCATACCGAAGACGGCTGCCTGTTGGAGGGGAGACTGGGAGCGCAGGTGCGCGGCGGCGGAGCCGAATGTTTGGACGTTGTTGTTGGACATAGCGCGAGATAAGAGGTGTACAAAAAATGGTTAGGGGGCCGAGCACTGCGAGGGGGATAGTACTTGGAGTGAGTGCCAGATAGGTTATCGGGACGATCTCTTTTATCCTGAATAGCCAAAGCTACGGGGTAGTCGTGCAACGACCAGACTGTGTAGGTCCTTTCGGATACCTCACCCCGGGGTCAGGATACTGGCTGAGACTCTTTACCGTAATTTCGAATGAATAGTCACGTTACGGCCACACAATTGTGATTGAGTCCTTTGCTGAGGGACACCGTCCGATCAAAAACACTGAAATCGGCTACGCCGGCATCCTTTCGGACGACTTTATACGGCGACCTGTTTCGCATTGGCAGGCACGATGATCATCACTGTGTTACTAACCCGTGCCTTTGCTAGCGGATCCGTACCTTTCGGTTAGGTTAGGGGGCCGAGCAAAGTGAGCGAAGCAAGCTTTGCGAGGGGGATAGTACTGAGGATGGGTGCCAGGTAGGTTATAGGCGGTGATCTCCCAAGTATCACTCGCCACCTATTTCGTCATGGTGACTCATCAGACCTCTGGCGACGAATAGAAAAGAATCATGCTAACTTACCCTTTTATGGGGTGGTTATTGCGCACGGACCAACTGCAAAACGTGAGCATTTAAGGAAAATAGCGATAAGGACGAACACCGTGTGTTATCGTATCATGTCGGTCGAGGGTATGCGCAGTAAAACCTGTGTCTTATCTTGCCTCGAGGTGATGGTGGCGGAAACGTGTGGTTCCGGCCTTCCGAGTCGCCTTCCGGGCTTCCGGGTTTGATTCCGGTGTTTCCGGTTCCGGGGTTCAGCGGGCGGAAACAGGGCGCCTTTTTTGACATCAGCTGGCCCAGATATAAGAGGGATAATTACCTCATGGGCTCTTTGTGCTGTTCCATTAAGGATCAGTCAGTGTCAGCTGTTACGTTCTTTAACCATGGTTTAGGGGTTAACCGGTTAGGGTTGGTTCAAGTTAGCTGGGAGGCTATCAGTTTCGTGTCACAATCAGGCTTATGCACCGATCACTCACGTTAGGGTAAGGTCACAAGGCATGGATTTTGTATCTCCAGACATTGACTATAGCTTATCTGGAATCCATTCTTGATACTACATCTCGCGCAAGGGTCTTTCGACCGATTTGCTAGGACTCATACCCATTTTTTTGTAGTTGGCTTGCCACAAGCCAAACGTAAGAGCACACACATCTTACTAAGGTCTAGCCATTGCGGTATATCTCCGGTTTTACGGGGGATCAGATGGCAATCTTTACTTAGCCTTTCGGTACCGCATAGTAGTGCACCATGCGGCTTTACGGCCGGATTAACCGGCTGATTTGATGCACCCCCTACACAGAGTAGGGACCGCAGCAGTTTCAAGCAACCTTTTCATTAATGTGTGGTGGAGGTCAGGGGGCCGAATTTTAATGCATACACACCCTGGACAGGGTTTCGGCCATGAGATCCACAGTATCTTCCGCCCATACGGGTGACATCGATCTCCTCTGTACAGAGAACTCGTCGTCATCTAAGTCGATCACTTTTCCTGATCGATGACGGCGGAACCTAGCTGGTAGAGAGGGTCCGGGCGGTCCGGGTGGAGCAGCAGGCTGATCCGCAGGATGGATGGAGTCCCGCTCGCCGGTTTCCGCGTCGACGTGTTTGTCCAACACACTCTTTTTCCAAAGATTAGTTATGTCGAATAACTGAGTAGTCCGTTTCCGGGATACTAGCATTCGTCGGTCTAGGATATCCGTTTTCCTGAGGTCGGGAACGTAACGTTCCTCGCCATTTCCAGCAACAGTTTTTAGGCCGAAGCGTACTGTGGCATTGACATTGTGGACATAGTCCACAGGCTCAGGGGGGAATTCAATGCTGAATTCCATACGCTCGGCTTTGTACAGCCAAGTGCGCATATATCCTAGGATAGTGTCTCCTAGTGCTTGGGCGTTAAAGAACTCCCATGCTGTGTTAAACTCGGATTTTAAGACAAGGACTGCTCCCGTCTCCGTTTCCTTGGGTGATAGGCGGTTATCCCATCTTTCCTTGAGTTTTAATCTTTTCCAAGATAACAGCAACGCCTCATCATAACCACGCTGTACATAGATGGTTACAAACCAATCCAGTGCGTCTAAGTAGTCGTCAAAATTACTACTCAAGGTGGCGAGGCGGCTCATTTCACCATAGAATGTTCCTCGTTTGACATCTATTGGGTGAGCAGAGATCCATGGGATTCTCTGGTGGAGGCTTTTGGCTTTTTGGTAAGGCCAATGGTTCAGCTTTCCCCTATGATCCTTGTATAGGAGCATATCCAAAAATGGTTGCGCGTTGCCAACCTCCCAAGTAATGACACAGTCATTGATGTTCACGCGTGCTCTCATTATGGCAAGTGCGTCTTCTGGTGAGCGCGTGAAACGACCCAAGTGGCAACAGCGTCCTGGTGTGCTCTAGGGAATCGTCGTCGTGCAAACAACCTAACTGGTGACAGCGTCAACTGTACTCAGAAGGAAGCGTCAAAGGGTACAAGCCAAAAGCACTAGCAGTTGGTCTTGGAGTTGTTCTAACTGGC
>JBBPNE010000878.1:0-11714 GCA_038090735.1 Xerocomellus amylosporus | reverse complement strand
CAAACCTCGACCGAAACCTGCGCCGTACAATCGGAAGCCACCAGCGGAAGTCCAACACAATGCCCTGGCGACTTCAGCAAAACATGTCAAATCCAACAAGCACAAGAACCTTATGTTACACAATTAGCTCACTGTCTTCTCATTCATCGATTCTCATCCAAACACGCCCCAGTCACGGCAAGATCGTGTTGTTGATCGCTTTAGCAAGACACTGCAAGAAGGTGCTCTGGAATTCAACCAATCAGCACTCTCACGAAATTTGAAGAACCGCACAGAATTAGAGCAGCGAGTCAACTCACATCCAAATGCATTGTTTGGAAAACATGCTCGAGTGGTCGCTAGCCTGAAGTCGAGATTGGTACAGTGGTACACTACGGTAAACATTACATGTCACGTGGAAGTCACATTATGTCACACATTTGGTTCTGCATGTTTCTCATTGTGCATAACAGAAGTGCTGGCACAAGTCATATGCAGTATGAGAAAGTCTACTGTACCTCTGAAGGCATCCATCGTCCATTGATCATCTTCATACATACAGTACATGCCAATGTTCAACTTGACAGTGCTAGATTGAAAAAGTTTGCATTCAAAGTGTGTCTCTTTCTTTTGTCCTCTTGTGACTCGCAACAGGCAACAGTGAATATGCTTAGAGATGGCTTAACGAGTGCGTGCAGGGTTGTCTTGGGATTGTCGCAAAAACAGTGGTGCGTTCCATCAGCGCATCGCTGCCTTCGCGCGTCCCGACATAGAATTAAAACACATGGGGTTTCTGTCAATGCTCTACGGTCCAACACACGCGCCGTGCTCACGACCCTTTGCGTGCTCTTATGCCATCTACAAGAGATCATTCGATCCAACACCGCCTATTGTGACACTGGTTCCGACAAAAGAAAATGGTGCCTTTCATCTCTGCCTCAGAGGGATGCGGGACACCAAGAATTGGAAACACGATTCCCGGCATTGCTTCTCTGCTGCAGGTCTGCATGTCTTTGCGATGGAATGACGACATGTTCGCGTTCTTGTGTGCTAGATGTGTGTTTCTTTCTGGTCCCTCTGATTCCATTCTGACGTGCATATTCAGGATTTAGCAAGATGGCTCATGGTCCATTGGCAACCCTTATCTTCCGCATGTAGGTTTTGATGGCTTGTGTCCAAAGTGTGAAGGGTGGCGGACTCGGAGGGCAGGGACTGTGGCCTGGCAAGTGTATACGGTTCAAGTAGTCGAACTGTTTGATGCTAACTACGGAAAACATTCACTCAGATTCATGACGATCATAGCTAGCACCAGACTTTGGGGCCCAATTATTGCAGGAGGTAATGGGCAAGAATTCCAAATATTTGCCGAAATTTTGTTGGTGAAAGAATTCGTCGAATAGTGTCCGAGTAGTTGCCGTTGATAATCGGGGCTAGTGCTATCACTGCTATGTATAGCTTGCCTCGTGTTCACCACATTGCATCGCAGCAAGTCCCCTCCTTTACCTCTGCCCACCACCACCTGACCTGCAAGTCCATGGCCAAGACGCGATATGTCTGGTGTTCATGCGAGAGTTTTGGATGCAGGAGCAACCCAGGCGGCTCTGGTCAGAGGGCACAAACAGCCCAAACAGCGGTGTGACATCAGCGTGCGGATGAACAGCTGGCTGCTGCTCGAGCTCGGGCTGTCCCACAGGCTAACCAAGCTGATCTTCTTGGTCATCCAGACCTCCCTGTTCTTGAGCAACAAATACCGCCTTTCCTGGATCATCCGGTTTCACGCGGTGCATCCAAGTCTCCTATCCCAAGAGCCTGAGGAACACTTTGACCACTGGGGAGACATTCCGCAAGGCCCTGATGATTTCAATCCAGGAGACTCAGACTTCAGCCATGACAAGGATGATGAAGTATTTCACCGTCTAGGCCTTCGGATTGATGAAGAAGAAGTAGACGGTGACCCTGGGCTCGAGGATGATGTACCAGCTGCAGAGGAGGAGCCGCCGCTCGATAATCCTGAGGAACAAGACCAGATGTTCATGAACGACCTTCTTGCGCCCCTTGGGGCGAATTTCGACTATTCAGACACTCGAGATGATGTTGATATCCACACGAAACCACCCCCTTGCATGCAGGACCATCCTGCCATTCGCAATGCTTATATCCGCGCTTATATCTCAGCCTCATTCTTCAATGCCATCCACGTCGCAGTCTCCCATGATCTCAAGGGCAAAGAGTGCCTCTTACGCACTGCCCAATCAGCAAACCCTGATATTGAATACCCTGGCCTGGACCGCTTCGCATGCACTCTACCGACTCTACTAAAGCATCTCGGACTCACGACAGATAATTTCATTGTTTATCTTTTCGTATGCAACGTATGTTGGAAACTCCACCACCCCTCTCAATTAAACAACCTCGAGACCCCTCACTGTGATACTGAGGATTGTCCGGGACTACTCTACACGCAAAAACAACTCGCTGACGGTTCGAGTAAATGAACACCAACAAAAATCCTACCATATGTACCCCCGGAACGTGCTCTCCAGTGCATTTTCCTTCGCCCTGGCGAGGATGTTGCCTGTGCCTGATTTGCGTTCAAGTTCAATGATAACCGAGAGGAGGGGGGTATCAGGGGAGACGCGGTTGCGGAGTGCGAGGATCGCATGGTACGTCTGTTCCATACTCTTTGTGACTCGCCAGCCACCCCAAAAACAGACGATGAGGAGGTGGACGCCAGCGCCCCGGCAGAGCTCTGCAAGGAGGGATCACAAGGTGTTGTATGCGTGTTGGGTGGACATGCCGCCGGACGGGCCTACGTCAAGTCCAGGTGTCCCAGAGATGGAACGTTTGCATTTGCAAGAGGTCCTAATCGTGATAGCTTGTGGCGACGGTGACAGCACGCACGTCACTCGTCGCAACAGCGCTATCTGTGCCGACCACCAGATTGCTGATCGAGCTTTTTCCGCTGCCGGTCTCGCCCACGACGATGATGTGGTGGGTGAGCTTGAGGGAGAGACTGGAGAGGGTGTTGATCATCCACGTGGACTCGCCCAATATGGAGAACGGGAGGGAGTGGTCAATGAGGAGGTTCTGTGCGAGGCGCTGGCACACTGCACAGTGACCCGGGGATATCCATCATCGGGAAGGGAAGAATGGTGGACGGGCAACGAGAGCGTTCTTACTACTTTTGGCTGGATTCATCGCGCCGTTTCTCCAATTCGGTGACAACAGCCACAACGGGGATTTATGGGGACACTCGGTCCCAAATGCGCAGGATGACATCATACGTCTGTTTCATGCCCGTACTGACTAGTTGCACCATTTTCCTGACCTACGTGAACACTGGCAAGTGTAATCAGTACACGTGGACAAGAAGGTACTGACTGAATTGTATGTCAACGGGGCAACGTGGATGAGGGAGTCCCTTCTGACCCACACCAAGGTAAAAAGGCTGGATGACGTACTGGAAAAGAGATTCAGGTGTATGTGAGTGAGCTGTATGTTGACCATGAGCACGTTGATGATCTTGGTGAGGGTATGTCGGAGGATGTTCTGGACCTGGTTCTGGAGGCGCCATTGTGGGGCATGATATTGGCAAGCATTGTGATAGAGGTCCAAGAGAGGGCGGGCTGTGTGAGAAAGACATACCAAATTAGGAAGGTGGTGCATCAAGTCTCGAGTCTTCGTTCAGAATTCGAAGTCCAGGTTGTGATTCATAGTTAAGAAGTGCACGTCATCCAGCTGCTTGGTTTGATATCACAGCGCGGTTACCAGCGAAGGAAACACAGCGGGTGCGATACCACAGCTGTCAAGTTTGCTTGATGCTCGTCCAAGTCCTGCGTGCTGCTGACCAGAATGAACCCTTCTAGGACTCAGATCAGGGTACATAGAGATCAGCTTGTTCCTACTAAAATCCGATGATCTCGTCACGGGATGGCACAAATAAATGAGGTACAGCATTGTTCAACAAGTGTCCATCAATGTCCAGAGCTCAGAGCAGTAGGACAATTGATTGTGTGGACTTGGAGTCACTGCCTAGTACCCCGACATTGTTGCCACAAGTTCATCCTCATTGCTTCGTCAAGTACTGACTACTAGTATCATGCCACCCGGACAAGATGCACTCCTTCCGATTAACAACATATATGCAGCATTTCTGGAACTTGGAGAGAGGGTTAACACCACTTTGAGGACCCAGCTTGGAGATGCAGCGCGCCCGAATGAGCAAAAGCGGACTCGGATTTGTCTGTAGTTCCTTGCTCAGATCAACCAAGTGCGTACTATCATGTCAGACTCATTGTAACCACCCCTTCAAGCTCAATACTAGCATTTACCTGCAATACCACTTGCCAGCCGGGAGGTCATTCTCTCAAGTGTGACACAGAGGACAATGTGATCACCACGTCGTCTGACACTCCCTTCGATCGCCTCCAGCGGCCTCGTCTTCGTGTTTCGTGACTCTGGATCACTCCTCCAACATATCCAATGGTAGTCCATACGACCTGTTCGACCCATCCGATACAGCTCTGATGCATTTGTGTGACTTGGTGAGTCCTGCTGGGGTCCCGGGTAACTGACACTTGTAGGTCTCGGTTTGAGTCGTTCTCGTCGACAGGGTGGGTTTACATAGTCTTCTGGGGTGATTGGGAGGTGGTGTGGATTTCCCAGGTACGTCTCCAGTCGGCCCTTACATATACAGTTCGTACTGACTCAACTTGTTTCCAGCTAGCGACTTTGTTTCGACTCGTTTCGACTTGTGACAAGCGTTGCTTGTTGCACCATCCATCCGGCCTTCATTCCCATCGTATCCGACGCCGTCACCATCGTTTTGGCAGTCCAAATTGCTCTCAACGTCCCTTTACTTGTCCTGCAGGTCCGGTTGGCCTCCTAGCCCAGTTTCTTGACATAGCGGGCTCATTTTGACGATGCGCTCATTTCCCTTGCATCTATGGTGTATTCCAATATGTTAGGTGCTGTCTGCAACATTCTTGCGGACATATTCGGTAGGCAGCCAACCTGGGATGTTTGGCGGATGCGGCATGGATGGCCTAGGTACCTCGCTCGTTGTGCGCTTGTACCGTCCGTGCTGACGTGCCTCGTCTCCGGTTGTATGCATTTGCGGCCTTTGTATGGATCTAAGCCGTCGGTAATTACTACTTTTCGTCTCTTCTCAAGCTCAAATTTGCATCATTTGAGTTTGATATGATGTAAGTCATCTCTACAAACACCTTCACATTCAGCAGATATTTGGCGTGAACACCGACGTCAGCAAGACGATTATCACTGCCGCCCTTGTTCGTGCCTCCACTCTGGCAAACTACAATGCACTCAATTTAAAGCCTGTCAGCATAGGTGTGTAGCTGGTTGGCCTCTTCCTAGCATCATTGTCATCCTCCGACGCTCCCGACATGTCCATTTTGGCTGTGGTGAGTCCATCTTCGCAGCTCGCAGGACCATTCCTCTCCCCCTTGAGCTTGACATTCCTCGTTTCGTCATTGCACGGGCGACGTGCTGACAAGTCTCGTTCGCAGTTAGCACCTCCAGCGCAAGTCGTCATGACTCACTGCTGGCATAGTTCGCTGCGCCACCGCTGCTACCTCGTCCGCTGTCATCTCCACCTCCCTAGACCTCTCCATGACCCTCAATATCTGTCATATTACCCTCCAGCTGGTTCCTTGTGGCGCCGTGGCTTGTCGCTGGTATGCCCGTTCTGCCTCCCAAGTCCATTGGTACGCCCACATCACCCGTTCCACCTGCACCATCTCTCAACGCATGCGACAACCTCGCACCCTCACATCCTCAGGCTGGTCGGGTGGCTCTCATGGTGGGCTTGTCAGGATGACAGGTGGGTGGAGATGTCGAGGGCTATGAAAGCCTACATCGGCCGTCCTCAAGCGATGTCACGTGAATCTTTCCTGATCGGGCCTGCACAGCTTGTAAAAATCTCGAGATAAGTAATGTTACTCATCAATCGGCAGCAAGCCAAGGCCGCGGCCTCACATGGTCGGAAAATAAGTGATGTTAATCGAGGAAATTTACATGCTGCGCCCACTTATCTCCGCCAAACGGGCACTTATCTTACTTTATGACTTTCTGTAGCACTTTACTAGTCATCTCGTGGTTGTAACCCTCTGTCTACCTGGTGAATATTACATCCCCAGTGATACCCTGCCCCTCCCGACCCTCGACGATTTTTTTCGATGCGTGTTGCTGTCATTGCACGGTGCTCAGGCACTCAACACGCTCGAGCAGGTCCGCTTAGGTAAGCATGGATGTGCACGAAAATGGGCAGCGACAGGGAACCCCGGAGTCAGGTGACGTATGGCACGTGCCGTTGGCTTATTGGGAAGGCACAGCATGCAAATTTTTCGAGATAAAGTGACCTTGGCACATGCGTGGGTCAGTGTGACAACAGACTAATGTGACTACTGTCACCTTTCCTGACACTTTCCTGCCTCCACAATGCCATCTCCGTAGTCAACAATCCCGGTTGACGCGAGTGACGGTGCCAATGTCCCCACTGTCTTCAACTTCAATGAAGAATTGGAATCGATTGCATCCCAGACCCTCCTGGATCCTGATTGGGAGGATGAAGGGCTCCTCTCGGGAAACCCGCACCCGTTGGATCTCCCCGACATCCCGTTCGCGGATGTACCAGGTAAGTAGATCACCACCACCAGTACCCCACTGATATTACTGAATTTAGCTCATTTTCAGTCCCTTTTGTACACCGAGGCCAATGTGTGGGCCATCCTCGGCCAAGGCTGTGTTATCACACTTGTTAACAATATCCTCTGTAACCGCCTTCCCCTCCATTCCCTCGCCGATACCGCGCTCGTCCTCCACATCAAAACGGTGACGTCAGTGATCAGTCATGTACTTTATCAGCACCACAGGACCGGAATACAGGGTGAGTCTGATTATATATGTTAGTACTATACGTACTTAGACTTGGAATGTAACTTTCAGCTTCCTCGGACTAGTTCTGAGCCACGTACCCGCTTCCGGCGACATCTCATCACAGCCGCACAACCATGGCTATGTGTTCTTGGTCGTCAGGGGGGTAAGTCCATGGCACACCGCACAATACCCTTTGATTTTCTTACTTTGGCGAATATTTCAGCTTCAAACCATCCCTTACACCTATCTGTCAAAGGTATGGCGATCTGTCGACCAGCTCATCTACTCCCCCGACCCGCGAATTTCGATTGACCCATTGTTCTCATTGTTCCGTCCCGTTGGTCCCTTCTCACCAACGGCCTATGATTTCATCGATACCCAGACGACCTGGAACCCCAACCACAGCTATGCATTCCTACACGTTATGCAAGGTTTATAGAAAATGCAACCAGAGCCGGGATTGAACCGGCGACCTCCTAGGTTTATACCAGATGCTCTACCCACTGAGCTATATGGTCAGGGTACCAATGTCAATGCCAGGGGGGCTAATCTAGCACTGTGGGATTGTACATCCACGGAAATGCCTGCCCGTAGGTCTTACAGTAAATGCACAGAATGCACATTTCCAACAAGGTTCTGTCCCTCAACATTGGTTCGCGAATCCCGCTCTTCAACATATCCTACGCGGCCTACTCGCTGATACCCCCTGCGCCTCCCGCATATCCATTTCGGAAATTGTCCAATCACCCCCACAAACTGACGACATTTTCTTGTTCAACCCGGTAGAGCTTTGCATTGGGGAGAAGATTGCCTTTTGTTTTGCTTGGGTAGGTGTCCCTTCCTGCCCAGTATGAAATGTTCTACATACCATTTGTTCAGATTGTAGTCGAAATGTGTGCGATGGCGTTATTGTGTTACAGATTCCAAGCGACGCCATTGCTCACGACGGATCGCATCCGCTGCGTAGCAAGAGAGCACGCGCTCATTCACGACTTCTTCGATCGGATCTCAGATGACCACGATGAGCGTAGGGCTGCACTCATTACATTGTGTGAAGTGGTTACACGCTGATGTTGCACAATCATTGTACATTGATATTTTAGCAATCTATGAGCATTCCGTTATGTAACGAGCGTTACACGTCACAGATCGTGACCAGCTTATATACCAAGTGGTTCCAAACCATACTGAAGCCTTCCCCCCACAGTTCACGCTATGTCAGAAACCCCTGTCACACAGTGTACTGCACCCTTGCTGCCTTACCCAGGTCAGCATAGTTTTTGGCAAGCATTACATATATCAAGTGAACAAAGGTACCAGGCTGTCTCAACCTTCCCGTCTGCTAAGATAAATGCTCTTTATTCTGGGGGGTTGGATCCCAGCAAGTACCAAAAACTTGAAGGGGTCAGCGATTATACCAAGGCTCTTCAAGACAGCATCAATATTCTGGTGGGAGCTGTTGAAAGTCACGATTGGATTAATTATGTCTGACAAAGGTTGTCAGCAACTTCCATTAACTTCATACCCACCTCTGGAAGCTCTCCAGACCGAGTTTACGGAGGCATTGTTGAGGAGGAATGCAATGGCCCTGGCACTTGTAGATGCAGAGCAAAGATGTGAGGATTGGGAGAGTGCTTTACGCCAAATTCTCGGTGAAAACAAGGTTCAGAAATATTTCAAGTACATGTTGTTGTCAACGTAGACAACGCTGATACCGTGAGGGGGAAGTACATCACTGCCATCACTTGCATCAAGATGGGGGATTTTTGTCTGTCCAGAAGGATGTAGGATATTCATTGCGAGACCTGCCTCGGCGACTAGTATCAGTGAGTTCTCTCAAAGCTCAGCTGGGAATACCACTGAGCAAGCTGTCACTGGGCAGTATGGACATCCATGCACCTCATTTCCGCAGTCCTTTCTTTTCAGCCCAACTGGTATTTGGCTAATCGCACGCAGCATGTATTCTTTTGTCCTTTAATATGTTGTTTATGATATGAAACCACATCCAAGGGCATTTGTAAAGCAGCCGAGTATCATCGCAGTGAGGAACGGTCATACTTGCCTCACTGTAGAGCCGCTTGAACTCTTTGCCACATCAACTTGAATTCCGGCGGTTTTGGTACTGATGCATAGTTATGACCATGTGCACCAGGTGCTACCCCGCAAGCCCCCAGGAAGAGGGAAAGCAGGCACCTTTACCTTGCCGAGGAGCTAATCTCACAATGCTGACGGTTTCGTCAAGCCACTCACAGCGGCAAGCCTAATGTTTAACGACATAGTAGTCTCTGTAGTAATAGTACTTCACGAAGGTTTGAGCGAAGTACAGACAGATTGTACATTTGTTGGGGGGACACCTGTGAACACTGTGTGGAAGTTCCCGAGCCGATGTTGATTGATTATGCAGACTTCCATCGATGACACCGGTTTCACAGAAATGTGCGTCTGCGGGCGCACTTTCAACAACATTGGTGCTTTCACTCGCCACGAGAAGGGATGTTGCAATGGCTGGAAGTGTCTTTCTGGCGCTCTTGCGAGGGCAAAACAAGTCTTCACTGCCAAATGAGCCCGGCGTCAAGTTCATTCCAGCCGAGACCTTGATGATGAACGCTTGGAAGCCTCCTCTACCGCCTCAGGATCTCTTCAGAACCGGTCGTTCTGCGATTCTGCCCAGGTGAGCATGAAATTCTCCTTCGCCGTTCCATTTCGGTGGACAAATCAAATCCTCTCAGATGGACCTACTGCAGCAACAGCTCATAGATGGCATATTGCCCTCAGCTTTGCTTAGGCTGCAATGCACAAATTCCAGACAATTTCGAGATGTGCTTCTGGAATAACTATTACTGTTTCCACCTCCTGACGCAGTCGCTGGTGCGCAAAAATCTTCATCACCAGACATGAATGACTCGCTGCCTTCATCTCAGGCTGTTCCACCTGCCCGCATGGCGCAACCCACTCGGTCCCTCTATGCTTCAGTGCGTAAGCTATTCAAAAGGCAGGCGAACAAGTTTGGGTTGTTCCGAATGTACAACTCCAATTTCCCTCCTCGCTACGACCCAGAAGATCCCTACTCGGTCGAGAGCATGTGTTCTCCATGCATCGACCCGGAACCATCCAGCGTGGAGCTCTCGACCAGCCACCCTGGGAATCCCTTCTACCCTTACCCCAACGAGAGCTCGATGTGTCTTGGGAACTGGTATTGGGACCAGGGCCAAAAATCAATGGAGAACTTCAAAGAATTACTCGGCATTGTTGGTGACCCTGCCTTTTCACCTTCCGCCATGTCAGAGACTGCATGGGGCACCATCGACCAACAGCTCGGCCACAATCAATTGGACGGTGAGGTTCCGGAGTGGTTGGGTGAGGATGATGGATGGAAATGTTCCTCCGTCACAATATCAGTGCCTTTTCACGGTCAATCAAGGAGTCCAGGGGCAAAAAAACTGCAAGGTTGAAGGCTTTTACCATCATTCACTCATCTCCATTATCAAGGAACAAATCACGAATCCAGTCCATGCATCAATGTTCCCCCTCGATCCATATGAATTACGATGGCACCCACCTCATCGGGATCACGACCTCAGGATCTATGGCAAACCTTTTACATCCACTGCATTCCTTGAGGAGCATCAGGCACTTCAAGACGCACCTCCAGAACCTGGCTGTGACCTACCTCGTGTCGTTGTTGTGCTAATTTTCTGGTCTGACTCAACGCAGCTCACCGCCTTTGGCGATGCTAAGCTGTGGCTGCTCTACGTATATTTTGGAAATGAGTCAAAGTACTGAAGAAGTCAACCTACCAGCAATCTCTGTTCGCATGCTGCGTATTTCCAAGTAGTAAGCATTCATTGTTTTCCCTAAGCGGTGATCTTATTCTGCGTTCAGCTACTGGACAAATCTAAGGATTTTCTAGCAGAGCATTTAGGCGATAAAGCTGCGAGTCAGCAGCTTCATACCCATTGCCAGCGAGAGCTCTTCCATGAGCAATGGAGGATACTGCTCAACGAAGAGTTCATAGTGGCCTATCAGCACGGGAATGTCATATTTTGCTGCGGCGGTGTTAAGCGACGATTCTATCCAAGGATATTGACATACTCAGCTGACTATCCTGAAAAGTAACGCATTGTTCATTCCCACCTAGGTCCTCTACTGAAATTAGGCTCATTTAAATAGGGTCTTGATCACCTGTGTACGCAACCTCGGATCATGCCCATGTGTCATATCCTGGAATTCCACCAAGTCCACTCAAGTCTATTCCGACCTTTCCGACCCCTCTCCGACCCTTCCGACCTCATTCCTACCCTACAGTCTTGGTCTCAACCCCGACTCTGGGGCTCTCGGACCCTCACACAGGTATAATTGTTACGGTCGCTCTCTAGCGCCTAACATAACGGACTTAGACTTTTCTTTTCTTTCTTATCTTATCTCTTGTCTTGACTGATAAGATCCCCTTTAGCCTCACGACAGCTACGCTGCCTTCGCACCAGGCCTATGCCTGCCCTTTACCACGTGCAGCGCACGACTTGCCTCACCCCTTCAGTGCTGTGCACTTCTATGCTTCTTATTTGTTATAACCACATGCCTCACCTCTTTCATTAAGGCAGTGCCTTCTTTATGGCAGTGCTTGATGCACACCCCCTATGCATGTTTATTTCTCCTCTTCCATTCTGCCACTGCTGTGCGGTTGCCTCATGTTATTCTTCCATTCCACGGCTATGCTTGATGCATGCCGCTACCTCATGTTACAGCTGTTGACATTGTACTATACTATTTCATTCTTTATCGTAGTGTAGTGTAGTATACCGTATATGGCAACCGCTATTACATAAGCGAGCCACCAG
>JBBPNE010000877.1:0-11739 GCA_038090735.1 Xerocomellus amylosporus | reverse complement strand
TACCTCGACCTATATACTACGAATGTCTCACATGATGTGTAAGCCCTGCTCTTGTCCATGCCGGTGAGGCCGAGCTTGGTTTGCTCGTATTTATGCTAATGGACTGACTCGTCGTACTCCAACACACCCACACTAGCCCTATTAGTCATCGATTTAATGCATCAAAAAATTGGATATCGTGTGCTCGGCGTATACGTCATCCCTCTCTCCTCCATGCATATTCTATTGCCGTTGGCCTCCTTCCTGAATTCGCATGGATAGGCCTCTCGCTTACACATCGTTTCAATGAACTCACGCAAGGTGCCGACCTGGTACGGGAGGCTGCTGCTGCTGCTTTGGACTCGGGCCTCCTGGAAACCGCTGTGGAGTGGCTCGAGCAAGGACGCTCAATTGTTTGGGGGGAGCTCTTTCAACTTCGTAATTCTTATGAAGAGCTGTCTTCTGCTCATCCTGATCATGCCCATAGACTTCGGGAACTGTCTGCTACATTGGAGCATGCTAGCTCAACTCGCGAAAAATCATTGTCCACGCTCTTGGAACAGGCTCAAAGTGCAGTGCATCATATAGCAGAGTCCTTGAAACAAGAGGCTAATAGACACCGTACGCTCGCGATCGAACGAGATAAGGTGCTCCAGGAGATTAGACGTTTTCCTGGTTTCGAGCAATTCCTCCTCCGCAAAGAGTTCTCCCAGCTCCGGGCCTCAGCACACTCCGGACCGGTGATCTTGCTTAACGCTGCTGAAAGCCGCTGCGATGCGTTGGTTATTCTTGCTGACGTGGATCATGTAATTCATGTCCCGCTTCCCAATTTCACTTTCCAGAGATCCACAGGTCTTCACAAAATGCTGGAGAAATTACTTGGTAACGCTCGTACCATGCAGCGCGACGACTCGGAAAGGGTAGGGAAACCGAGTGCAACACGCGGCAATTTCACCTCGGAGTCCCTGTTATCCACCTTGTGGAACGACGTCATCAAACGAGTCCTGGATGCCCTGGCTTTCTCAGTACGTGATGTCGTGTCACTTTAGTTCATACCTGATCTATTCCGAATCTGTGTGGAACAGACTCCTGGGGACCTACCACATATTTTTTGGTGTCCGACTGGCCCTTTTACGTTTCTTCCTATCCATGCAGCCGGTACCTACGACCTCCAGCATTCGCAACCTGGGCACAAAATATCCGACTTCGTCGTCTCGTCATACGTCCCTACTCTCAGCATTCTTGCCCTGCCACCCAATCCCAGCGCGGTAACTAGCGGCGATCTCCGCCTCCTTGCTGTTCGTCAGCCGCCCTCAGATGGCCTACCCCGACTTCCAGGTGTGGCCACCGAGCTGGAACACATCAGGGCGGTCATCACGAATTCTCCTTCATCACGAACCACCCTCCTGGAACCCTCTGCTGGCACGGTCGAGGAAGTACTTGCGCTGATGAAGGAGGCGGACTGGGTCCATTTTGCATGCCACGGAATTCAAGATACCGCAAGTCGGACTGAGAGTGGTCTTTGTCTCGCCGACGGACGCCGCTTGAAGCTGAGTGACATCATCGCGTTGTCACGGCCCCGTGGTGGTCTTGCCTTTCTCTCCGCATGTCAGACGGCGACAGGTGACGAGGGTCTCTCCGACGAGGCTATCCATATCGCGGCGGGAATGTTGTTTGCGGGTTACGGGGGAGTGGTTGGTACGATGTGGTCGATCAGCGACAAGCTTGCGCCTCAGGTGGCAAGGGACGTATACAAGCAGCTGTTTCGGAACGGAACAAGGCCGGATTATCGGGAGGCTGCACGAGCGCTGCACGGAGCTGTTTGGCGTCTTCGAGATAGCAACGCGTCCTTCGTCGAGTGGCTTCCGTTCATCCATGTGGGTCTTTGGGTATTCGGGTGTCTATTGTGTCTTTTACTGTCATGGTATTGCATTCCTCGTCATGTACACGGATAGATTCAGGTTGAATTTCTCAGTCATGTCTTCATATTCAAGTTGAATTGTATCTTAATCTCGGATATAGTATTACGGCTTGCTCTGTGACGAGACTGGATGTTGCTCTCGGCCCACATATTCAAGTTAGCTTTGCCTCGGGGTCTTGCCATTTGGATCGTAGCCAGTGCCATACGCGCTAGGGTCTAAGTATTCATACCATGTAAATAAATACTAGTAAGGCTATCGGTGTGCGGGGTTCTCGTCCGTTCCCTACGTTCATCGGTTCGGTCTTACCTTGAGGCCGCATCTGTCACATCTGCTGTCTTCCCAACATCCATTGTATGGGTCTGGTGCATGTGCCTCTCCGTATGCGATGGGCCCACCCGGATCGTTTCAATTTAGCGGCCACACTTCTTGGCCAAATATCGCATCCGTGGTTAGACCATGTACCCCCACATCTAATCTCACTATTTCTGTGCAAGGCCGGGTCCAATCGTGGGTCGGTATTCTTGTATCGTGCCTGACCCAACGTGCCCACGCGTCTGACGTCCCGTTCGTCGCTGAACCCTCCCTTTGAAACAGGGCGAAGATTGACCAGGTGTCTGCCAGAAGTTAGACGCGCTGTGGGTCGTGCAGCGCCCTTGGAGCACGGAGTGCGTGCGTATCGGCTACCTTCAACGTTCGATCGACGCGGTGCCTGGTGGAGCTCGGTGGAAACGCGGCCCGCGTGGACAAGCGCCGAAAACACGAGGTTTACGAAAACAGCTTGTTCGTTGACACCCACCACTGCGCTGCTAGATTGTGTCGTACGTCGTCGACAATGACGGGTGGGTACTGGCAGGATGCAGCGCGCGTTGATGCTGATCGTTGAACCCAGCAATTAAAATCAACGTCGGTAGTTCGGTGTATGCAGTGACGCTCTCAGCGAATGGCGAGTATCTCTTGACCGGTGGTGAAAGGGCGGTCCAAGTGTGGCGAGTGGAAGACGGGAAGCAAATGGCAAGAATGAAAGCGGGGGGGAATGTCCAGTGTTTCGCTGTGTCCCAGGATCGCAGATGGATTGCAGCGGGCACACAGTATGACGACGTGTTTGTGTGGGACGCAAAGACATACGAAAAAGTCTTCTTGCTCAGGGTCAGCAGCAGCGTCCACGGCATCGATTTCTCGCCCGACTCGACTCGAGTCGTCTCTGCGTTGGCCAACGGGACAGCGTCCGTCTGGGACATTGGAACTCGCCAACTCGTACAGACACTCGACCACCATGACGGGGATTGGGTGGGAGCAGCCAAGTATTCTCCACGAGGAGATCGGATCGCGACAGCCACTCCTAATTCCGTTCGAGTCTGGGACAGCAGCGATGGCCGCTTGCTCGTGGACATCAAAGTAAAAGTCCCCCCATACTTCCACGCTAGTCTCCTCTGGTTCAACGACCACCTCTCTGTCATATCCGACAACAAAATCCAGCAGTTCGAAGCATCCACAGGGTCTGCAGTCTCGGAATGGCCAGTGCCTGATACCATGTGGCGCTCGTGCATCGCTTTACCAAAGCATGGGGAATTCATCGCATACTCAACACAGCGTACCGTCACATTTTGGGACGCGGCGACACACACCCAGCTCGGTCTCATCGAACACCCTCAAGACATACGCCCGATCGCACTCTCACCGGACGATCGGTTTCTCGCAATTGGTGGAGAGGGCGGGAAAATCACTATTCATAGTCTGTCCCGCATCACTGTAAGTACCCTGTCTCGTTGCTATATGAACAACTTTCTTACCCCGATCATTTTCCGTAGGATTTGTCTCGTCTACACCCCACACTCCAGGCACCAGACGTTCAGATTGACGACGCTGCGCTCCACTCTTGGAAACACGATCAACTCGCAAATGCGCAAGCATTATTGACCGCAGCAATCCATGGCTCTCAGAATCCAAGTCATCATGCACTCGCTAGTCGAGCTCTCGTGAGAGCACGTCTGCAGCAGTGGGATGCTGCCATTGCCGATGCTACACAGGTGTTTATTGCTCTGCTCTCCCCCGCACTGTCACTAATTTACATCAAGTCCATCAAAATTCAGCCATCCGTCATTGGCTACGTTGCGAAGAGTGTAGCCCATGTTGGCAACGGGGAAAGGCACAAGGCATTTCGGACGTGCGACATCGCATTCGAGCGCTTCCATTCAACTCATGTTACCTTTCTCCTTTTAATCAAGGTGTGTATCCTATGCAACTTGGTTGCCATCAGATGCTCATATTCCCTAGGCTATCATCTTGTTTATGGCCGGAGAGCATGACGATGCGATATCCCGTGTAGACGACCTCATTGATTTGGTGCGGTTGGACTCAACATGCTACGTGGTTCAGGCACGTGCATGACGCGCTACCACACGGCGAATATCACCGCTGACATTTCTAGCAGGCGTACATGTATCTTCTCCTCGGAAACTTGCGCATGGAGAGTGGTGACCACAAGGGTGCAATACAATTGTTCGAGCGTGCGCGAGCCCAAACCCGATATCGCACGACCCGAACACTCTCGGTGATCTCACTGGTAAGCTTCCTAATGGCTATATTGCAATGTATCGAAACCGCTCGCAATCTTTGATAGATATCTGGATGGAAGTTTGACGATCTTGACATCACGGTTGGCCAACGTCTTTGTGAAGCCCTGTATGCCGCCGGTCGCATCAAGGAGGCAGGGGAGTCCCTACTGATTATAGAAAATACCGTCAATGCAGACGTCTATATGACCGCACCCATCATTGCCTGGGTTTCTGGCAAGTCATGTTACCCTGTTCTTCCGCTATGCATTCGACATTTCGCCACAGATTTCTTGCAACGATGTCTCTCCACCCCCGAAAGCAGTGTTGACACAGCCCTCCATTCACCATCCCCCACGCCACTCTTGAGGGTGTGGGTAAAATTAAAATTGACAGGCGGTTCGTGGGGAGATGCCTTGGCTGCCTCTTTGAATGTGAGCATCTCCTTTTTGAGTACCCCTGGGCCTGACACTCCGTTGGTTTGGAGTTTGTAGCCCCGAGATTCACGATCTATTGTGCTCTCTGCGACCATCTCGAAATGACCAATCGCATAACGGATGCAATCGAATGTTTCCACCAAATGAACAGTGAATTGGCGGCGGAGACAAACACCCACGACGAACAGGCAAAATGGGCCGCAGGTGAGCGCTTGAGCAATCACGCATTTATCGTCTATGTGATTGATTTCCTTCAGACTTTAAGCAGCGTTTTGCTGAGAAGCTGGAACACCTTGGAGACATCGCAGCGGAGGCCAAACAATACGATGAAGCCATTACTCAATATTCCATTGCATTGTCTCTCAACCCGGTCATCTCACAAGATATATTCATGAAGCGAAGCAAGGTATATTCAAAACGGTCATGGGAGGACGCC
Source organism: Xerocomellus amylosporus (assembly GCA_038090735.1). Lineage (NCBI taxonomy): Eukaryota > Fungi > Basidiomycota > Agaricomycetes > Boletales > Boletaceae > Xerocomellus > Xerocomellus amylosporus. The sequence continues at coordinate 6,413 of JBBPNE010000877.1, read as the reverse complement.
ATAGACGACGCGAATCAGGTACGTCATTGCTGTCTTGCGCAGGTCTGATCTTGTCGACGGCATCGTCGTTAGGTGATAATGCTTGATCCATCGTCTCCTTGGGGCTACGAGAAGAAGCATGCAGCTTTACACGGGGCAGGACGTTATGACGATGCCATAGGGATGTTCGAGACAATGCTCTTGAAGATGTCCCAGTCGCCTGATGCAGAAATTCGTAGTGAGTGCATCGACATCGTGCTGCGTTTGTCTATCGATCCTGATCTCGTGTCTCATAGTGCGTCGTTGGGAATATGTAAATCCAGAACAGACAAAGGCGACCGTGCGGGTGGCCATTCAGAACGCCATTCGTGAATCACCGCTAGTGCTCCTTAACACCGACTCTGGTCGTCTCCTTGACAAGTTTGAGCAAGCGTGCTCATTCGAATCAGAACCAATCTTTCGGGAGTTGATCTCCTCCATGACCACACACATTGATCATGCCCGCATCGAGCACGAAGTTGCCGAGTACTACCGTTACGCCATGTTTTCGCACAACTGGGAAGACAATGAACCACTATTCGAGAAAGTCATACGCATCGTGGTGTACGATCTCGATGGATCTCCCACCCACGACAAGCTCCAAATGTTCTGCAAGGTCGTGCGGGATTCTGGGTTCCATTGGGCATGGAGTGATACATGCTGTATCGACAAAGGAGATCACTTTGTGCTCCAGGAGGCCCTGATCTCGATGTTCAAGTGGTACGAGGGTTCCTCCTTGACAGTCGTGTTGCTCCGTGGCGTCCGCTCTCCGTCGAAGCGCGGGAATCTGACGAGGAGCATTTGGAACACCCGGGCTTGGACATTCCAGGAATATCATGCTTCCAAGGTCGTCCGATTCTACACTGAAGACTGGAAGCCGTACCTGGATCCTGATATTCCCAACCACAAGGAGTCGCCCGAGATCATCTCGGAAATGGAGGAAGCAACTGGTGTGTCGGCACGCGCCTTGATGGCGCTCCGACCGGGTTTGGATGATATACGTGAGAAGCTTCGTTTGGCTTCGACACGCCAAACGACACGGGCCGAAGATGCAGCTTACTCTTTGCTTGGGATATTCTCAATGTCCTTGTCTGTTGTATATGGCGAGGGGGACAAGGCACTGGGGCGATTCTTGGCACAGCTGCTCACGAGCTCTGGAGACACGAGTATCCTTGCATGGACCGGGCGCTCTGGCGGCTTCAACAGCTGTCTCCCTGCCAATATTTCCGTGTTCAGCCATCTTCCGACATCGCACATCCCGCTGGCCCTCGAGCGTGCCGAAATGGACGGGATCACCGCCCAGTTGCGGAGCTCTTCACTCAGTTCTACCTCACTGATGAGGTTGTATGATCGACTTCATGAGCTCCCTGTACCATTGTTCGTGGGACAACGGATGAAGCTTCCGTGTATTATGTTCAAACTCGGGCCTTTATCGGCTTTTCGGAGCAGGTCGGGATATGTCTTCCGTGCACAGACATCTTTGCTTGGGGTTGTGGAGATCAGGAGCGAAGAGGATCTCTCTCGATTTGGTTCTCTGTACCTCGTTCATCCGTGGATTGAATTTCTCCTCGACCGACAGCCCGTTGGAAGTGCAGCAGAGATGATGCCCGCGATATCCGAAGAGCCCACAGACGACGGGTCTTCTTGGATCGGCGAGCTGCCATCGTTCCCTGGCCCTTCCAGTATCGCATCGGCAGCCGCCGCCCCGCAAACGCGAGCATCGTGGCTCGTTGATCGCCTTAGGCGACCCTTTGGTGGACGGGCGATCACATTTCCCGGAGACGCATCGTCCCTCCGGCCCCCTTCTTCGTTATTGCAGACGGACAAGCAGACGCGGGCGCTCCAAGTCATCGCTCGACTGAGACAACCGTTTGGTGCGCTGGCGCTCACACCGGACCTCGGCGGCGTGGCGGCATACAGGAGGGTCGCTTCGGAGAGTCTGATCACCGTCCAGGTAGAAGAGATCACGCCTATGATATTAGACAAGTTGGTGGACAGCGTGCGCACGGTGGACGTGCTATAACGGTTTGCTGTCGGTACACGACTCGGATGCTCGTACCTCGCGTTCAGTTTTTCCCCGGGTCTCTTCTCCTTTTGTCGTTGCCAGTGCGTGCGCCGTGCGTTGGATCACGAATCCTTGTTGTCGTCGCTCTCGCGAGTATGGTTTTGTAGTTGTAGTGTCTCACCTTGTCATTTCCTCGAATCCTCTCGTGACCCGCTTGCTGTACGTAGCCGATATCGTCAATTATACGTTGTTCCGTATCTCTACATTTTTTGGAGTCAATTTTTGTCCTGTTTGGAACTCTACATTTATTTCCTTGGTCCATGTCTCGATCGTTCTCCTCTGCAACATACTTAAAGACGGTCGTGTAAGCACGCTCACCCAGAGGGAATCTCGCATCTTCAATTCGACACCATCCACGACCTCCACTTCGTTGACGAACGCGCCCTTTACACGGTCCTCGCCCGCCGATTGCGTCGTACACGGTCTTACGGCCGACCTGCTCGAAAGTGAATGCGAGAAGCTTCCCAATCGCGGAGCATCGCCGCGTTCTAGAACCTTGGCCGGCGTTCCTCAGGCTTGAGTAGCACGACCCGGGTTGACGGCGTTCACAGTGAAAGGTGTGACGGAATGTAACGTATGCGGGTCCTGCAACGAACGAGTGAAGAACACATGCTCACCGAAGCAACGGGTGTCGGTGAGACATCTATTCGATCCCAAATCGGACTACCATCCGACAGAGAAATCAAAGGAAAACTTGGCGGTCGCCTGTGTACACCCTGTTCGAGACCGATCCGGTTCAGTCGTTGAGGCAGATGAAAGTAGGAACTGCGTCCGATGTAACCTTGTGGGGTACTTATTGCCAACGCTGCACGGCTGACCACTGAGAATCCGAATCCACGGACACAAGCCCGGTCTTCACGGGTTGCGGTATCTGCAGGTACAGTTTCACATATGTCGTACACGGGTTACCCAGTCATTATTTTCATTATTTGATCCTTGACTGAATAGCGACTTGGCTTCCATGTCGATGGAAAGTGCGAGAGCCCCATCAAACGAGGGCGGAGATGGGTGAGAAAGGGTTGATCCGCATGATGCTGGTGACAGTGATGTGAACTTCGATGTGGACAGGAGCGTGGGAATTCAAACCTATTCCTGAGGGCCGCATACACTTTTTTTTTTTTGAGAGGCACTAAGGCAAGGGCAACCGCATAAGCTGGTCCCACATTGCACAGGCACAAGGCGCGGGAGTCATTGCCACCGAAAAGGCACTCATGGCAGTCTAGGATAGTCGAGTCACGAGACCAACCTAGAGTATAGTCCGTGTATGAATAAGCGAAGTGGCGCGACTCTTACTCTCGCCCACTTCGCATACTCGCAGTGTCGCTCCCAATTGACGCTGTCTTCTCTTTCTCTCTCGCTCGCTCTCTTTTTCACCATTTCCCGTTTTACCCTGTCTCCAAGAAATGGCAAATCCCAACAACGCAGTGCTTCCAGACTACGCAATGCCTATCTTTGCTACAGACAGACAACCCTTCCTAGATGCGGGACTACTGGAACAGCAAGCAGTAGAACTACTATCCCAGCAGTGGATCATCAAAAACAACAGAGACAAAGAGGCCTGGGCCAGGCGAGAAGAAGAAGAAGCCATCACAGCAGCCGAAGAAGAAGAACATGTGGACCAGAATCGTCAACAGTGGGAGGAGGAAGAAGCGCAAATCCTCAAGGAAGAGCGTAAAAAGAACAAAGCGAAATTCGGGGTGATCCCCAAAGTCCCAGTTCCGTCCGAACCCATCATCCTACCCTCACAGGTCGCCGTCTGTAAGATACAACAACACAAATTCTGCGAACTCTGGTACTTCACCAATGAGGGTTTGGATGTTGCCGATGCTTCCCTTTCATACGCAATCGACGACGACACGCTCTCCTTTGTACCCTCCACAGACGGGACACCCACTTTGGTCCCTACGTCCTCAGCGCGCGACAGATCAAATGTCACGCAAGACGAAAACCTGTCTATGGAACAATTTGGACAATCCTCAGTATGCATGGTCCCCTTCATGTACGACCATGGCTGGGACCACCCCCATGTACAAATGCACATCGAATTCTGGTCTGCACTCGAAAACCACAAATGGCGCAACTCGCGTAACAAAAGCCAACAACGCGCCCTCCTCGTCTATCAAGGACAGCAACGACGTCGCTGGCACAACTGTGTCACCTCCCCAAGAGCGTTCGACCTCTCCTTAATCAACGACGATGTCCTCTGAGACACACTGGACTCCATCCTACTCCAGAACCATTCAGACCAGATATGAGTGATCAGCACGTAAGCACCCACTCCCTTTATGAAAAATTCTTACCATAACTAAACTCCCACCCTTTCTTCCTTTTCACCAATGTACCGCGCATTCGCCGTGTGTTTAACTCAACACATCTCGTCTTGGCACCCTGCCAACGACACCCAAAAAACCCACTTGACACCCGGTCAATGTGGTATAGTCCAAGCGAAAAGCTATCTGCCCTGTCAGACAAATATCAAACCCTCCTCAGCAGGGGGCCATCAGCGCCTTTTCAGTCCCATCACAGATTGGCAAGTGGTTCGAAGCGCCCCACTTCCCCACCGTCAGGAGGACCAGATGAATCATATAAGAGGCCTCGATCCTTTCGCATTCCAGCCACCTTCATCCTTTTCGTCTGTGCGGTCTGCCTTGGAAGGCACCACCACGACATCGCCCACTGCAATACTGCGTGCACATGGGACCAAAAATCCGAGACCTTCGCAGAACGCCAGGGTGGAAACCTATCCGCACAACAAGACGGTCATCAAATCTGTTGCTGATGGCAAAGAACCACTGGATGCACCGAATCCCACCATCCCCTCCACATCTGCTCAGGCTGTGGCTCAAAATCCCACAACGCTCAGCTTTGTCCCAAAGCCCAGAAACAGTCCGCCGACAACACCTTACAAGCCAGATGAATGGCATGCGGCACTTCAAAGTGCTGGACTCCTTGCACGTTTCCACAGCATCCCGACAGGGCTACGCAAGGGTTTCACTGTAGATTTTCCCATCATATCGCGTATACAGAGTCCCCCTAATAAAGAATCTGTTGAACTCTATCTTGACGAGTTCCATAAGACCATAAATAAGGAAACAGACAAAAAGAGATACCTTGGCCCTTTTACCCTACTGGTTTTAGTTAATCTAATTGGCCTGTTTCAATCCTCCCCCATATCCATTGTTCCAAAACCGGGGCGCCCCGGAAAATTTAGGCTCATACAGAACTTTTCCTACCCTCTAACCCCCTCCTCCGATTTCCCTTCCCCTTCCATTAACTCATTCATCTCAGCTGAAAATTTCCCCACCATGTGGGGAACTTTCGAGATCGTTGCACTTCTTATCGCGTGCCTCCCACCAGGTTCAGAAGCGGCCACGAGGGACGTAGCCGAAGCGTACAGAACCATCCCCCTACATCCATCCCAATGGCCTGCAGCGGTCGTCAGAGCACCTGGCAACCTCTACTACATCAACAAATGCCTGTCATTCGGAGCGGCACCCTCAGCTGGAGCATACGGCCACATTGCAGACGTGGCAGCGGAGATTTGCAGATCGGAAGGAATCGGGCCACTAGACAAATGGGTAGACGATCACGTCTTCTTCCGCATAAAATGTGCTCACCTCGCTAACTACAACAATTGCCGAACAGCATGGAACCTCGACATTCAGAACTCAGGACTGGTCAGCCAATCTAGCAGCAGGTTAGTATGGTGCACTGGCAAGAACTACACGAGTGGCACAATCAATGAACTCAACGAGGACTGCAGCAAGCCAATCCAAGACCTCTCGCATCAATCCCCCAGGAGCGAACACGACGCCCTTTTCACCTACTGCCTCGATGACATCGACAAAATATCCGACAGGCTAGGCGTTCCTTGGGAAAAATCCAAAGACAAACCCTTCGCCCCCTCAACCACCTACATCGGTTTCATATGGGACCTAAACTCACACTCAGTATCCCTAGCTGTCAGAAAAATCGCCAAATACAGGAACACAATCAAAGAATGGCTAAATGGAACCACTCATGTACTAAAAGACGTACAACAACTGTATGGAAAACTGCTACATGCGTCAGCCGTGCTGTGCGAAGGCAGGGCATACCTCACAGGCCTTGAGCGCATGCTCAAGGTCTGCTCGGAAAAACCCTTCATGCCCCACCAACCGGTTAAGTCAATTGCCGATGACCTTATATGGTGGGACAAATGTCTTCGCCTAGACAGAGTTACAGTGACCTCCAAAACCGTTGCAATGCCTAACCCTGACACAGCGCGCTTCGCGCGCTGCAATCACCCGTGGGAACTGCGCTTAGCTTTGGTGGACACAAACAAAGTACA
>JBBPNE010000876.1:0-11762 GCA_038090735.1 Xerocomellus amylosporus | reverse complement strand
TTGTGTATAGTAATATTGAAATAGATTCATGATTTTTGTGGCCCATTCATTTGGTTCAAGTGAGTCCTACCATCAACTATGGATTGTATGGAGCGAAATGGTGAATTACGATGACGGACTACAGTGAACGATGTCAATGTGTCGTGTGCCGCGACCTTGTGTAACAGTGTGCTACGGTAGTGCGGTGTACGAATACGTACATTACATTGTGCTATGTAAGGGGGGGATGTCGATGGGTGCAACCGGTGTTACATACACAACATAGCCCAATGTAGACTACTGAATTTTTGCAGATGCGCCAGTCGCAAAAGTTTCAGCTGCCACAATGCTCTCACCGCTGCTGTGATTGATCGTTGGCGAAAAGGATATTACCGACCGTTCCCACAAATGCTAGACCAAGTCGGAGCAATAGCGGCTAAATAGCGACCAGAAACCCCATCTTTCCGCTAAGAAATAAACAGGGAGGGAGAGTGGCCTGTCTACCATACATTGACAGATTCATCTGGTGAGTCTTTTGTTACTCCATTAGGGTCCACGCAAAGAAAAAAGGAAGAACGGAAGAGGCAAAAAGGGCGATCATGTGGACTCACCGCAGGCGGAAGAGTCCACGTTATAATTTGATCGGGGCTTTGTCAATGGTACAGCGATTCGAATGGCTGTTGTCCCGGGCTGGTTTCTCCTGTGAGGGAGCCACTACAGCAACCATCCTTGCTATGTTCTTCAAGAGTCTATACCGTTGTCAGTTCTCTGGCTGGCGGTATCCGATGCACCACAAGGCCACTGCCGCGCATCCTTGCGATAACGTCCACCTCACCGCAATCGCGGACGTGGCTGACGCACAGTGACGCGATAGTGACGTGAATGGCACTGAGTGCACGCCAGCCAGTGGTAACTGGTGCATATGGTTTAGAAATATCTGGACCCGCGTGCCATCTGGCTCGGAATCGTATACATGGTCAAATCGGGGTTGTTCAGCGGTAAGGTTAATCTCCGTTCTAGTGCCTACTTGAAGCGGAGTTTCAAATACCGACGCGCACAACTTTGTCCGAATCAGGCAGTCGGCAGTGTGCTTACGGCCTAGAACGACCATGAAGTAGCGATGATAAGGTAGGCCTCAAACGGAGCTTGACCGTGATACTCAGGGTGCGCACCACTACGATATCCTATCTTCGGCCGGATGTGTGGTCTATCTCTACACAAACTTGAAACACAAGGCTGCCGCATCCGAGGAATCCCGGTCATATAAATCGCTGCCTCAAGTACCAGATGCTCCAGTACTAGTGCACCTCGCGTGCGAAATTCTCGCTTAAGTCCTTGGTTGAACTTGAGTCATTCAAGTTCTGACCCGATCTTTTCTGGTTTCTTTATTCTTGCTTCTACCGTCGTAACCGCGATTCTCGGAAAACACCAGCCATGGGTTGCATGCTGTGAGTCGCACCATTTATTCACTTGCAAGGACTTGCCTAAATGTTCTCTCTCAGCATCGACCCTTCTCAGAAGTATAAACCGTACACGCCTTTAAACCTAGTCGGCCGCACATGGCCAACCAAAACATTTGTCAAGGCTCCCATCTGGCTGTCCACCGATCTCCGCGATGGAAACCAAGCCCTTGCAAACCCCATGACAGGGGATCAAAAACTCGCCTTCTTCAGACTACTGGTAAAGTGCGGTTTCAAGGAGATAGAAATCGCGTATCCATCTGCCAGTGATACCGATTTTTCCTTTGTTCGATACCTCGTAGAGCACGGTGAGATACCGGATGACGTGTGGATTCAGGTCTGTAAAATATTGGGCTTATCCAACGGCTTGAACTAATCTCGTTTTGTCAGGTCATGACGCCAGCTCGCGAGGAACTCATAAGGCGAACGTTCGATTCTGTGGCAGGCGCGAAGCACGTTATCATTCACATGTATAACGCAACTTCAGCCATGTTCCGCGATGTCGTTTTCAAGAACTCGAAAGAACAAACGATCGATCTCGCAGTACACCATACTAATCTCGTCCGCGACTTGACAAATCAATATGCGGCCTCTCACGGTACTACGTTCCGGTACGAATACACCCCCGAAATGTTTTCTCAGACCGAAGTCGAGTTTTCGGTTGCTATCTGCGAGGCGGTCAAAACCGCTTGGGGAAAAGCCGGCACCGGCAATCAGCGAATAATCCTCAATTTGCCGGCAACTATTGAGGTGGCGCCACCCAACCACTACGCCGACCAGGCAAGTCTCCCGCTGTAGCTCCCACTCTGAATTGCGTTGACACCCTACTCAGGTTGAATATTTCTGCACTCACATCTCGGAACGCGAAAAAATAGTTGTCAGTTTGCACCCCCATAACGATCGCGGGACCGGCATCGCGGCTGCCGAGCTTGCCGAGCTTGCAGGCGCTGATCGGATAGAAGGTTGCTTGTTCGGCAACGGCGAACGGACGGGAAACGTTGACATTGTCACCCTTGCTCTCAATCTCTACACTCAAGGCATCCACCCTCACCTAGATTTCAGCGATATCCAGAGCATTATCGATATCGTCACGGAATGCAATGATCTTCCGGTCCACCCCCGACACCCCTACGCTGGCGAGTTGGCCTTTGCTGCATTCTCTGGTTCACACCAGGATGCCATCAAGAAAGGTTTCGATGCACAGGCACAGCACCATGCTCAAAACCTTGCGGACGGCGAGGCACAAATGTGGGACATGCCTTACCTGCCACTCGATCCCGCCGACCTCGGGCGCGGCGGTGAGGCTATCATCCGTGTCAACTCGCAATCTGGCAAAGGAGGTATTGCCCACCTTGTCAAACAACACCTCAATCTCGACCTCCCCCGCAAGATGCAGATCGCCTTTTACCAGGTCATTCAGGCCATCTCGGATCGCGAGGCAAGAGAGATGACAGTGGAGGACATCACGACTACTTTCTGCAGCACATATCACTTTGGTGGACCGGAGTACGGGGGCAGATTGGCGCTCCAAAGCTTCTCTGCCACTGCTGCTGAGCCATCATCGGAACTTTCCCACACCGACGAGGCTGCAGACGAACGCCGTTGGTTTGACGGCACGTTGTCTGTTGATGGCATGCTCCGCCCCATACGTGGGGACGGAAATGGGCCGATCTCTGCCTTGCTCAACGCTCTCCACAGTCATCTTGGCATCGACCTCACTTTGCGCGAGTATTCCGAACATACCATCGGTGAAGGCCAGACTGCCAAAGCAGCCTCGTACGTAGAGCTTGTCGCCACTGCAAACAACATCAAGGAGAAAAGTAGTGCTTCGCAGTCGTGGTGGGGTGTTGGTGTCGATTCCGACATCGCCGCGGCTGGTTTACGTGCAGTCCTCAGTGCTGTAAACAGCGCCATCGGTGACTGCCCTTTTCCCGAGCTGAAACTAATCACTGGCTTCGACTCGACGTCGGGCCAAGCGGGCATGGCGAATGCGATCGTCAACTCGTTGAAGTTACAACTCCTTCATCGGTTGTGGCTGCGCTGCACACACAAATTCAAGGCACTCTCCCCATCAAGGAGCATGCAGAGCACTGAATAGACGAGGGTGCCGATGTGAAAGCCATCTCTTTCTTGGAACTGGTTTCTGAAGATGAGGGAAGGAATAACGAGTCGGCTTGGGGTGTGTGTAGCGGTGTAGGATATAAGTTGATCCTTTGCGTATGTACTCCGTATCTGTTGTTCTATCTTTGTACGTTTGTTTCTCGAAACGATAAATGGGTGTCGCTGACCGAGACGAGCTCAATCGCGGTGCAGTTGCATCTAACGGTCTGCTTGAAGCCCTAGGTGCGGTGTGAAGTATGCGTTTGCTGGTGCTCCGAGTAGTCGTTCTGCAAAGCGCAGCACAATTTCACGGAAAGTCGCTGTTCGTACATAGAATTTCTGGACCCGCACCACTTCCTGTAACTGGGATAAATTCCCGTGATCAACGTCAACCCACGAAACCCGATAAAAATTAGATTCCTTTGCGGCTATCTCACCAGACAGTTACTTCGTTTCCCGCGTACGCGTACGCGTCATCTCGACCCCGGACGCGTCTGCAAAGGAGAGCGCGCTCGGCTTTTGACAGCGCACGGTGATAGCCTCGATTCGAGAAGCCCTCGCGTCCGAGCCCGAGTTTGAGTTTGACTGGACGTCGGACGCGCGATAGGCAGTCCGGATAACTTCATACACGAGTTTCTCAAGCGTGAGATGAGTCGAGCGTTCGACGTCCTGTGTCGAGGCCGATCGAATCGATCGTCAAATAAGAGTCGGTCGGACAAAAACTCGAGACGAGCGACTTGCCGTGACGATCTGCTGGACGATCGCTGGATAGTCAACCTCCCCACCCTCGGCGGCGCCCTCGAAGAACGTGAGATCGGTGACGATGCGTTGTTTGGCGAGACGTTCGGGGGGGTTGACACCGATGAGGACGGGCAGGATCAGGTCCGTCACGCGAACGATAGCGCCTGCCTTTGAATTCGTGCGCGCCCCCGAATCTCGGGGCGTCCTGATCCAGTCCGATGCCCGCGCGGTGAGTTCGAGTTCAAAGCCCCCTGCGAGGAGAATTTGTTTCGGGAGTGAGAGGACTACGCGGACGGCGTGTACCACCCCTCTCACCGCATCCACATCCGCATCCGCGTCCGCGTCTCTTCCCACCGCACCCCTCGCGAATCCAAACGCGACATCCGTCACGTCGTCCACGAGCGCCCTCGCGCTCGCATACCCTTGTGCTGTCCTCACACCCACCCGACTCTCCACCGCCTTGGCGAGATGCCCATAGTGCAACGAGTCAGCGACGTCGTCGGATCGGCCGGGCGTGTCGAGGTAAAAAGGGGCGAGGTGGAGATGCAGAGAGAGTTCGATGGGTTGCGGGCGGGTGCGGTGCCACTGATCGGGGCCGACGGTGGCGGCGAGGTGGAGGGCGGCGAGCGAGACGGTGTCGGTGTCGGTGGGGTTGGTGGAGGAGGACATGACGAGTGTCAACTTGGTTGAACGCGGAGTAGCCTAGAAAGCTGGAGATCGGTGGTGGGAAACGCGATGTGTGCATGACTCTCTTCAAGTTTTCTCAGGCTAGCTAGTCACTGTCGCTCGTCGATCGATTGACTCATACCTCCCAAGCCTGGCCAAATAATACCCCTTGATCCTCTCGTTTCCGTCCACGACCAACCATAACTGAGCCACCCCATACTCGACGCCCCGTAACGTTAACGCAGGGCACCGGGATGGTATTGGTTGTAGGCGCGGCGGTGTCGCTCAGCAAGTTGCCCCGATCACAGTAGTACTCAAGTACTCAAGTATGTACTCTGAACAGCCTCCGCCTATGCAAGTTGAAAGGAACGCCACCAGGTACCGACACCGCACATAGCGATCAACGAGGTGAGTAGGAAGAATGTGACGAGGTAGAGTCTGGACGTTGGAGCGTCAAGGTCGGTTTTTGAAAATCATTGGCCCGGCCCGAGTCAGGACCATGAATAGTCTTGATCTATCCTCGGACGCTGTGTGTGATTGCAGCGCCCCCTGTGTCCATCCCGGGTCAAGTCGTTACCGTGCCTGTGACATACAAGTCCAAGAGCCAGGCATTCCTGCTGTCTGAAGTTCTCTGAACGACTTACATGGCGTGCACATATGTCTACCATGCTGTCACCAATCCTCGTCAAGCAGGGAGTGTCATATATATAGGTCAATTTATCATGGCTAGCATTGGCTACACGTATCAGAGACAGACAGGATATTCTAACGACACAAGTCCAGATAGATCTACAAACAACAGCGATAAAAAGACGGGAAGCGCCAACAATCTACTTTCCCCCCTACAACTTGCACAACTTACTCCTCACGCCACCCCAGCAAGCTGGCTCAACACCGACACCACCTCCCTCGGCTCCAACTTCCACCTGGCGTCCGTCCCCTTGCGACTCGTCGACACCGTCTCCGCATTATCCAGCTCGTTCAACCGCCTCAACAACTTCTCGTCCCCACTCACCACAAACACCCCCCGCGTCTCGTCCCCACCCACCCCATCATGCCCATCCACGTCCTCGTCCCCATCCCATCCCCACCCACCGCCCCCGCCCCGACTGGCCATCCCAGACAAGGACCCCGCTAACCCGCTCCGGGGCGACTGTGCCGGCCCACCCGGGTGCAAAATCGCGCCCACCGCCGTCGACCGCGAGATGTTGTTCGGGAGGACGAGGAACGAGTTGGCACCGGGGATGATCCGCAGTCCGTACCGCTCCCCGAGACTGTCAAAGATGTGGTTCTGCGCTTCGGCGGCTTGACGGCGCGCCCATTGGCGATCGGGACAGTCGTCCGTCGGGCCGGTCCAGAAACGCCACACGATCGAGGCCTCGCGTTCTTCGACAAACGAGCCCGGCGTGCGTTCCGTGAACTGAGCAGAGGTCAGCCACACGCAAACGGGATCGGAAGTGTGGGTCGACGTACGTAGTTGAGAATCTCGACACAGGGCCCTTTCCACGTAAAGTTTAGATTCGCCACCATGTCGATCCACATCGCGGGCGTCTTCTTGGTCCCCCTCGTCTTGATAAAACACCCGTTTTCCGCAACGATGCCCACGCCAGGAACAGCCACGGCGATCTTGTCGAGGACACCCTTGACATGTAATCCGCTCAACAACCATACTTCATTCCGTGGGTCGTCGGCAAAGCGTTTGAGCAAGGCGAGAGTTTGCTGCTGGGGTTCGAATGGCGCGAGGAGGCCGGCTCGGGACATGTCGCGGATCCAGACGACACCTTCAAAGTCGAGCAGCAAGAGTCGTTTCGATGAATGCTTATACCGCGGGAGTAGGCGCCCCATGTCGACGACGGGGACCATGGAGAGATCCGTCTGAGCGGTATGCTCCGTGTTGGCGCGCAGACAACGGGTGAGGAACGACGTGACAAACGCCTGTGCGGTTTGGGTGATGACGTGGTTGTGTAGGTCTTCCCAGCGGGACAAGGCCTCGTCGTCGCTCATCGTCAGCGCCTAGGGCCGGGTGAGCCTCTCGTCGTGCACTTCGAGCTAAGCATCCTCACCTGGTAGATCGCATTGGCAGTGCCACGCGTATCATACGGGTTGACGGCGATACAAGAACGGAATCCCGAGTAGCTATATGATCCAGTGAACTAGACAGAGATTAGTGTCGGCGTCACCCCGTCGTACACAAACATACCTCGCTCAGAATGAGCGGTCTATGCCTCCCCTCTTGACACTCCACAAACTCGTGTGTCCTGAGCGCCATGCCCTCCCGCAAACTCGTGACCAAAAACGCATCTGCCACGGTCAGCAACGCGAGATACTGACTAAAGGTGACTTCTTGGGTGTGCAGGAAAACGATGGGCTGGTAAGTCAGTGTCGAAAACGCGGCGTTGACGCGGGCGACCGCATCCGAGACACCACCGGCGACTTCGTTGGACTCGGTCGTTTGGAGCGCGACTTGGATAAGGACGACCTATGGCGCGCGGTCACGTGAGAAGCGTTGTGGCTGACGCGCGTAGACACGTACCTTTCCCTGGAACTCGGGATTCTTCTTCAAAAATCGTTCGAAAGCCTCAATCTTATGCCTGACACCCTACGACGATCGCGCATGAGACACACAAGCATCGCAGTCGCAGACACGCACCTGAATCTCGTCGAGCTTATCTCGCCCGACAATCATCTTCATGCCAGCATACCGCTGCCTCAGAAGTTGAACCCAGTACTGAACGTCGGGTTCACGTCTATTCCATCGCGTCAGTGTCCACGTCATCAGGACCAACATGGGCCCATCCGACAAAAAATGGAACCCACTTCTTCTCCTGCAGCGCTTTGACGTCGATACCCATTGGAAAGACCCCGACGTCGACGAACCGTCCCTTGTGGGCGCTTGTACCGCTCGCCAAGGTACCCTCGATTTGGATGCCCTTTGGGAGGGCCTCGAGCGCGAGGATACGGCTGACGGTCTGTCTAAAGTGACGGGCGTGGCCCGCGGTTTGGAAGCCGATGAGATCGGCTGCGAGGAGACCACGTAGTAGGGACTCGCGTACGGAGAGGCACCGGAAGATCTCGGAAGAGGGGAAGGCGACGTGGAGGAAGAAGCCAATGGGGGCGTTGGCGAGCTTGGGATCAGCACGGAGGAGTGAGGGGAGGAGCATGAGGTGGTAGTCGTTCACCCAAACTGCGAGACAGGATGAGCAGGCACGAGAGAAAGAGAAGGCGGGACTGACTGATGTCGCCTTCGCGGTAGTTTGCGATGATGATCTCTGCAAAGCGCTTGTTGACGGCCATGTATTGCTTGAACGATGCGCTCTCGTAAAAGAGTTTTGTTTTGGGGGCATCTGGAACAGCGTAGTGGAGACAAGGCCAGAGCACCTTGATCACGGAGGGTGAGCTGTTGTGCTGGGAAGGGCGAGGGGCGACAAACCTGGTGGCAAAACTCGTCATAGCAGCTTTCAAACTCGGCGTCGGGGATCCAAACGGGGACGCTGGCGCACAACTGGCGCATCCTCAAATTGATGCTGTCGCGCAGTTCCGGGCCGAATCCGTCCGTGCTGTTCCCGAGGGTGCCGACCCAAAGCTTCTGAGTCAACCGGTCCTTGACGCTGTCGATGGCGTTCTTGAGACCACCGTTGCAATGCGAGTTTGGGGCGGTGTGCCAAGGGTGGTAGCCTTCACCACGAGGGGCAGGGAGGCCGTCACCGGGACGACGGGAGGAGGAGCGAGACTGTTTGCGCTGGAGACGGGCGGTGTGCTGCACGTCGGTATGGGTCGTCTGGAACCTGCGCGGCCTCGAGGAAAACGTGAAGGAGCGGTCGAGGCTGGGCATGGGCGGAGACAGGGGCGGGGAGGCATGCGCGTCGGGGCTTGTACCGTTTGTGGGGCTGCCATTTAGCCTCGGACTGGCGATGCTGGCAAACTTGGAGAACGGGTTGTTCGCGGCGTCGGTCGGGGGTGATGTGAGGGGCGTCGTGGTGCGAGACTGGGCGGCACGGTGGGTCGGGAAGCGAACGGACGTGTTAGGAGGCGCACCTTGAGATCCTCGACGATGCTTTTCAAGGGTGCGTTTCCGCCGAGCGAGCCAGAGGGCCGGTGACGAAAAGGCGGGCTGGTTGGGGCCGGGTCCTGGGCTGGGATGCTCGGGGTGGGCGGGTTCGACTCGCCGAGGACGGCGGTGGTGGGGAGGAAGAGGGAGGCGATGACGACGCGGTGGTTGCGGAGGGAGGCCATTGCGAGGATCAGAGAGCGTTGTCTCTTTTTATCACACCCGAGCGGAGATCTTTTCTCCTCCACAACGCTCAAACTGGCAAAATGAATGGCATTTCTCCCATAGATGACCTGATTAGCCCCGTTGCATGGCCATACCCTCCGGAATCGCGCGGAACGGCTCTGTCCGACTGCGGTGACTCGACACAGTAATACTCCACAGGCTGGGAGCGCTGTACCGTCCCGATCTGGATCCTTTCCTTGCATTTCCAACGAACCAACCATAACGCCGCAGGGCGTGTCCCGCCATCCCATCTCAGCAATTCACACATCGACGTCGTTTGAAATGACCGACGTCCAAATCCATCTCGCACAGGTAAGGCTGTCGTGCTTCCAGAAGCGCCCGCTGAAGATCCAGATCCGATGAAACCTGCGCTGATCCTTGCCGTTTTTACTCTTTGGAGAGACGATGCGGAGCATCATCCTTATTGGCAGTGCTGACATTCAAGTAGTCGGTGGCATCCAGATCAAAGATGGCGGCCATGTGCCATCGGATTCGTTAGGAAGGAGTACCGAGCGAGAAGCGACGTCAATGATGCACGGAACGGCTCTGTCCGGCTGGTGCGCCCCCGATAATTAAATAACACGTGCGGTCGTGTCGATCCAACGCTCGTTCGCCGTGGTATTCATCGAATAGAGACCATGCGTCTACAACGAGGGGCGGCTCGACACACCAAACCGAATAGCGAGAATGTAACCTGCCTCACGTGGAGTGCCAACTAACGAACGATGAGAAAAATTCAACGCAGCCACGCAGGTCTCGAATGCACCCCAAAGCGACGATGAAAGGAAAGAGATGCGGGGAAAAGCGAACGCGAGGGATGAGCATCGTGTACCGATAACTTTAAATCGTCAAAGCATGCCCAGTGTGCGTACGCTGTCTATCAGCTTGTTCAACATCGTAGGCGTGCTCTACCTGGACAGTGATCAGACTCTCAGAGGTTGGGTGCGAACAGCGTGCACCAAATTGTTGCCTCAGCCAAGCGATGCCTTTGAGTGCTCGAATATGTCTTTAGGCGGTCGGAGAGATGCTGCGTCTCGAGAAAATGCGATGATCCGTCTACTAAATGGTCGCCCAAGGAGAGTAGCGAGCCGCGCTGCTCGTGTTTGTTTGACGACGTGGTCTTCCAACGACACAATCTAGCAGCGCAATGGTGGGAGTCAACTGAGACCACCGTTGCAATGCGAGTTTGGCGCGGTGTGCATTCACCACGAGGGCAAGGAAGGCCGTCACTGACTCACCGAGACGAGACCGTTTGCGCTGGTGCCAGGGGATGCTGCACGCCGGTCGTTTGTCAATGGAACTTGCATGGGGTGGAGGAAAACGTGAAGGAGCGGTCAAGGCCAGACATTCAATTCTGTTGCTGACTAAGCAAATGTACAAGCCACAACCGGCCGAGCAAGCCGTATACAACTTGAATCATCAGTCGCACATGATAACAGACTGAATAGATTATTCAATCAATTCAGTAGACTAGTATAGAGTAGCCTAGGGGCCTAATCTAATCTCTTGGTTTCGCCCCACAACTGCATCTCGTCTGCGCTCGTCCGACATCGCTCACACTATCGTATCTCACGCTACTACTCGACTAAGTAACCTCAACAAATTCTAACCGGAACCCGTTTTGATTTCCAAGCCACAGCGAGTAACAATCATTTCGACAGGGTGGTTATAAGTAGGGTGGAACGCGCAGCCTACCTCTCCGACCATCGCCAAGTGTTGTAAGTTGTTCGATGCATCGAATCGTAAGCGGCATACGGTCAACTTCATCGAATGTTTCTAAACCACATCATAGAAACCGGCCTCAAACAGTTCAATATCATTCTGTCCTGCATCTCACCCCCCAAAGCCATTTGGAGATGGGCTAAGGGTGGGCCTGGGAGTGGAACCACCTCTCACCCTACTGCGTACCGTCGCAAAGAAGCAGGGCGAGTTGTGCGCCGAGCTCCTTTATTCATCTCTCCCATCAAGTTCCGAAGCTATGCTGGACATCATTCCACAGAGCAACAGTTTTGTCTACACCGTGACCGAGGCATACAACCAACACCATGCGCTCATCGTCCGTCCTGACGATGTCTGGCTCGCCATCTTGACGCAGTTCTGCTTCTTTGTCAACGGAAAAGCAGAAGCTCTTCGCCACGTTTTCGTTGCCCATGAAGGGAAGAAAGAACTTGAGATCGTGCAAGAAGGAACTCGGCACAGCATGGATCCTGCCTCTATGGCACGTCAAATGACACACCTAATGCAACAAAATGTCATCGATGAGTCCCTACGAGAGTGGATCATGCCGAGTTTCACGACAACGACCGCTACTGATAGTATGACGTCGGCGATCGTGATGATGGGGACGATGAAAGCATACTTCTCGTACAAGTTTAGTCTGATGTGTGGGATCCCCAAAGTCACGTTGGAAGGAGAAAAGAAGGACTGGGAGGACATTCTGCACCGTTTGGAGCGCCTAAAACAATACGGGGTCCAGACGATCGCATGGTACCACCTCCTTCGACCGGTTATATCCCGGTTCGTCTCCGCTTACGACGATCCGA
>JBBPNE010000875.1:0-11771 GCA_038090735.1 Xerocomellus amylosporus | reverse complement strand
GAGGCGCCATGCGACTCCTCTCACGACGACGACGACTCGATATTGAACCTCATCATCTCGTCGATGTCGAGCATCCAGATGTCGCCGTCGGCGTGGGTCCACACTACCTCGACCACACCATGTATGTCGGCGCGCGCCGCGGCCTGGACGCCCTTCTTCCTGGCATCCCCATGGACCACACTTGGCGAGTCCATCTCGACTTCACGATGCTCTACCGTCTGTGGCCTGACAAGAACAAAGCCACCCGTCTCCCCTTCGACAACAGGGGGCGCATGATGTACGTTGGCAGGCGCATGGAGGAACACGCCTGGCTGTGCATGATACCCAACGAGTGGCTCATTCCGGATTATCCGCTCAATGCCACTGGGGCGTGGCCCCGTCTCGACACCCCCACCTCCGCCATGAAGACAAGGCATGCGCTGATGCTCGTCATGTTCATGGTGCATGCGCTGTCCACCCTCAGGATCAACGACATATCGTGCCGGGAGACCTATCCAGAGCCACTCTCACGGCACAAGGTGAACTCGGTCACAGACATATTGTGAGCATGCCCTTCCCCTCTCTGGTAGCAAACCGCACAATTCCTGATGCCCAGGAAATGTGTGGTTGTTCCCTCAGACTCTGTCCATGAACTGACCGGTCGTTCTGCCCATAGCGACAGACCCCGTGAACACCGCCGGATCATTGACCTCAGGCTGCGCGACGTTAAGGCTCTGCACGACCATATACGTGACGAATGGGATGACTGGGTGGAGAACGCGCCTGCTGCATGGAAGACCGACCGTTTCCTCCTCGATAACACCCCCGTCGCCATCGCCTTGATGTACGGACAGAACCAGCAGGTCCTCCACCCCGACATGGCTGACGTGGAAGCCAGGAATTGGAAGAGGGACCGCAACTATGCACACATCAAGCTATTCAGGTTCTCCATCGCCACCCACATCAAGTTAGTACGCTCTCCCTGTTTTCTTTGCCCATTGTTGACCCCGCCGGTTCAGTCACATGGAGGTCCTGGAGTGGGACGAGGTTCCCGTCGCTGACCTTGTTGCCGACCATCCCGTCGTTTACGACAGTCCTGACGGCGACGACGAGGTGCGCCAGGAGGTAGACCTTGCCACCTTCCCTGTTCTCGATGTCGATGACCATGAGATCCATGTTTATGCGCCCGATGGCCACCGCATTGTCAGGAGAGACATCGGGGACTTCATGAAGACGGGTTCCCTGCTGGACCTCTCCAAGGTCCATGTCCTCTTTGATCCACTCCCTTCTCGGAACCCCTTCGCCGACGTCGATGTGGATGCAGACAGGACCATTGACTACACCCTCTATCCCCTGGCCTTCACCAGGAAATATGGTAATGTGCAGGCTGACGGTGTGGTCTCGCCCTTCGCACGCAGGTTGGACCTCGTCGATGCCCAGCTGCGAGGACACCCGGCATTGCGGGCGAGAGAAGGTGGCCGTCGAGGGAGGGGGGGCCGCCATGAGGATGGGGAAGGCAGTGATGATGAGGACGACACGGACGTTGACCAGGACCACCCCGTCGTCCCACCCCGGCTGCTACACCCTGTCTCGTCCCAGATCTACAATGCCATCTCCCATCGTGTCAGAGATGCGGCCAAGTTCCACGAGGTACAACTGGGTGTGCTCACCAGCGCACTTGCAGGGTGCATGGCCCAGACACTGTCCACGAAGAACCGGTGGCGACGTACCGTGGAAAGGGCACATGAGGCCCTACCCCATCGACGCTTCGCAGAAAAGGTGGAGGGTGACAATCAGCCTCAGTCCATGCGGTTCGAGAACACTTACCAGCTGGACGTGCAGAGTCTCCCTGCCAGGAAAAGACATGGAGAGTGAGCCCCAATCCCTTTTCCCCCAGCACACATTTCTGGACTTGTCGGAAATGTGCCGACGCATGGCAAGTTTCTCACCCTCCTTGTCTCTTTTTCACAGCGTCCTCTTCGAGACGGTCATCAAGCCCCTCGCCAGGGCATGGGCCCATCCCTCCGTCCTCAGACCAGTGAAGGAGGTGTGTGTCGCATTGAAAAAGGATGTGAGTGGATACGTTTTCGTTCCGCTGTCACAGCTCAATGTCGATATACAACAGATCGTCCCTGAACTATTCCAGTGTGCAACATATCCGCTGACGTGTCTTATGGAACGTCTGTGGGGCTCCGTCGAACCGTCCCTCCAGGCTGGACATGTCGTCGACCCATGCGTGCTCGAGATGGTCGCCATGCTGGAGCGCACGCTCAATTACGCTCATACTGGGAGCGCGCGCGTCCTCACCCGCACCCTCATGGACCGTGCCTGGCTCGGACTCTCGGTCCTCAACGACGGCCTCCCCTGCATTGCCGACTCCTTCATCCCTGCTGGGTCGCTCTCCTCTGGCATCGTCACCATTCAAAAGGACAAGTGGCCCATCCATCCGACCACTCGACTTCCGCTCACTGCATCCCAACGGTCCCAAGAGCTCACGTACGGAAAAGGGCATTTCGCGGTGAGTTGGAACCCTCCCGTTCCGTTTTGCACATTTCTTGGTCTGATGCGATTGTGTCAATCGGAACCACTCGCAGAGCTATCTCGCGGCATTCACCATAAATGTCGCCATGAAGCATATGCCCCAGACCGAATATCCCAATCACCAGGAGGACGACGGACTGCGCCTTGCGAGCTATGCTGCGGAGGTCGCTCTGAGGAGTCTTGTCGGAGATGTGACCACCGTCGTAAGAAACGCTGTCATGGAGGAACTCACACCCATTATCGCAGAGGGAGGGCCGGAGGCTGGTGTTGCCCGAAAGCGCAAAAGAGCATTGCTCGCTTGGCTCGAGTGTTCCCATCCACTCTCTATCGACAATGACACGCTGCCGCATCTCATCGAGGCGATCGTGGTGCCCCTCGAGGGCGAAATGACTCTCAGAAAATCCAAGCCCGAGAGCACACCGCTCGCTCAGTTCGTGAAGGACATCGTAGCTCACTGCAACAAAGACCGCCCAAGACGCTGCCCGCCGTTCGTCGCTAACAGTCAGTTCCTGCATGTGGCCCGCGCAGCGATGAGGGAGGTCGCCATGTTCGCTCGTTCTCGTCTCGGCATGAAGCAAGAGGACACCGACTGCCTGGTCGAAAGGGGATTCATGGTCGCCTGTCATCGTCTAAGGATCCACCAGATATTCTGGTCAGCCCCGCCGACAGCTGGCCCAGGTGCGCCATCTCGACAGGTGGTGCACAGTGTTTGGATGACCCTCGGTGCAAAGGATCCCAAGGGACCTCCTAGCTCTGCTGCGATGTCTGCAGTGGCCCGGACGCCTGCTGTGCTCGCCCGTCAGACGTCCATCAGGATGGTCGCTGCAGAGCCCATGGGCAATTGGTCCGCCATCGAGGTGACGCTCAAGAAATTCCACTCGGTGTTGCACAAGACCGTGTTGCCGAGGGAACATCTCGTGAGGGGTGGGCCTGAGGAACAGGGGGTCGACCAATACATCCTAGATGCCTTTGAGTATGCCCGCAGCTCGTACGACGCGGACAATCCCCTCCATCTATTGGCCCTCTTTGCCTCTGTCGCCTGCGCAGGCCTGCTTCCTGCGATCTTCGCCAGCGACGAGGACGTGAGGGAGAATAGGCCTGCAGTGCAGGATCACTTCATCAGCTATATACGGTCGCTGGGATGAGTAAGGAAGGCCAACAAGAACAATGGGAAGGGGGTCAACGACAAGGACGTGTTCGTTCGCATGCTAACGTGGTATATCATCTGTCTTTACGACCGTGAGTCACCCATCTCGCGTCGCTCTCGAGACAAGACGACAAACAACGCCAAATGGTTTACAAAGTACAGTGAGTCGCCTCAATGTATGCCAGACGTGCAAGCCAGGGTGCGAATCTGACTTTGCCCCTCTCTCAGATTCAAAAGGGGTCACCGCATTTTTGTTGTGTCGGCTGGGTCTCGCAACGCCCAACAGGGGAAAGGCCTTCACGGGGCCGGTGTGAGGCCAGGATGTGGTCCCCCTCACGCCTGCTGCCATCTTGTCCTTGCGCGACAACGTCGTGCGACGACTCAAGGGCGACAAGAAGTACGGCGGTTACGACGCGACACAATACATGATGGGAACAACGACGGCAGACCAGCTGAGCGAGAACGGGTATGTCATGCGTCGGGGCGATGGCACAGGCGAACCGTCGGGTTCGGCCGGAGGCAGTGGCCATTCGAAGCGTGGAGACAGGGAATGGGAGGCAGAGGAACCTGAAGTAGAATACATGCCCGCCAATGCCCTGGGTGGAGGACACAAGAGGAAGGTCTCAAGGGCGTTTTAGATTGTTGATGTCCTAGCACACGTACCGGCCTTGCACCCAGAAGCAATGCAGAATGCGTCGCGAACACGTGCGGAACGGAAGTCACATAGAACGGGAAACAAACGAACATGACGCGAGCGAATATTCTGCTTGGGGACACGCGTCGCGGTGCACGGCTGTCTACCATGGACATCGACGGAATGCATGCGACAAGAAACAAAAGAGAGCTCTCGGGGTGACGACGAGGGGGTAACAAGAAAGACAAACAGGCGGTAGAACACTGAGAGACTGGGAAAGGTCAGGCGTGGCCGTGCTGAATGCGACATTGTTGTCAGAAATACAAGAAGTCCGTGCAGGACATACCTGAACCGGACGGCTCTGGCGAGGGGTGGACCCATTTCTCCCGACGAGACAGGAAGACCAATGGTCGTCTGGAAGGTCAATACGACTGAGGATCTCATCTAGATGGCTGTTCGACGACTCGTCTTCACCATAATTCATAGCGCTAAGTAGGCAAGGCCGCATGGAGAGGAGGGGGAGGAACCAAGACGGCGAGGAAGGGAAGAAGGGAGAACGAAGCGAATGCTGTGGAGAGGCAGTCACCGGGGGAAGATAAGTGCCAGGGGAGCGACGATCAAAAGGAATGACCCACCACAGGTAGTGACAGGAATGTGAATGCGAGCAGTCAAGACCCGGAGATCTGGGAACGATGATGGGGGAGCAAGCCGCCGAGGACAAGGACAGAGCTGTGAACGGCCAACATGAGAGGATGTGAACCTAGCACAGCGTGCTTGCCTTTCGACAGGAAAACTCCAATGTTCAGACCTACGAACTGCCAGGACTCATCGACGATGGGGTGATGGACGATGGGGCGATAAGACTCGTCAACCCAGACGCTGTCCCACCGACCCACTTCAGACTCCCCACTCCCACGCTCACCCTCCCAGCCTCACACCATCAACCGGTATGCCACCGCGACGGTGTAGCTCGCCGTCAGTACGTACGCACGTCCTGATGCTCCAAGAGGCCTTTGCTAACCCATCCACGAGAGAACGATGGTGCGTGCGGGAGCGAGAGACCGGGCGCGACCCACGCGGCCAAAGTGATTTCCTCTCCTGCCTTCCTCTGCACCACGCCATGACTATCATCTGACAATCATCGTCATCCCACATCGCACCATCGTTCATGCGTTACCAACGAGAACCACCCTGTGTCTCCCTTTGAATCTTCTTCCAGTGAGTGACTCTCTCAACGTAGAACGTGACTGATGACACGAACACATCACCAGATGAAAGCAAGGAGGAAGTGACCAGGACGACATGTCCACTTTCCAAAAGCGAGGAGGGACGACATGTTCGTAAACCTGAACCCAGTAGGCCTCGACGGGACGGTCGACAGGGTACCTAGTCTAATACAAATTGTAACGTGGCTGGCGTACTTGCACAATACCAGAAGGCCAGGAAATGTGCATCCTGATCGTGGTATACAGAGGCAGGAGACACAAGGTATCTCATGTGTGTGGGACACACATTTCCAGCAGTCTGATAAATGTGTAATGTATTATAGTTCGACATGAACAAATGCTGGTGGTGGGCATGACCGGTCCACCGACCAACACGTTAGTGGAAATATGCATAGCCCGCACGTCTCATGACGTCCAGGAAATGTGTGGGGCCGGCGGACCGGACATGCCGCACATTTCCTGATATCTAGGAAATGTGCGGTGCAACGGGCCGTGCGTGGCACACATTTCTCGTGCCTCGCGAAATGTGCGCATTCTCGATTGGGATGATTACATTACATGCACATTAGTAATTTAACTTCGTACGTACACGTGGTGATACGTGTAGCACCACACATTTACGGACGTGTTCGAAATGTGTGCTTTGCACACCTCGCGCGTTCAAGGCCGCTATTCATCGTGGTGCGTCTGGCACACATTCACAGTGTCGCTGGAAATGTGCAGCATACACCCCATGATGCGCTGCTGACATTGCTTTCTGCACACGGCAATGCCGTCGGACGCCTCGAGGCGCTCCTGTATCTGTACGTACTCGTCGTTTAGCGGTAACGCCTGCTCACTACTTGCCGTTCTTCGCTCCTTCCCCTTCTCCCCTCTGGTGTCCATGGCAGGACCTGCGAAGAAAAAAGGCAAGACTACCAAGGTGTGTTGTCGTCGTAAGGTCCAGACGATTGCTGACAGGCGGTTTGTCGTTGACAGAAGGCCGCGCCGTTCCACCTCAAGGAAGGCATCGCGGGCGCTGTCGGAAGGTTGGAGGCATCCGTCACCGAGACGCAGAGCCTGGACGTCAGGGCAAAGACAGCCGTCTGGGGCTACGCTCGCCTCGATCTCCTTGAGCACCGTGACGACCTATCGTTCGGCAAGTGGAATCTTCGTACCGTCGACAAGTCCGAGGTTGCCAAGTTGGTCCAGTCCTTCCTCATGTGGGGGCTGGATCGCTTCTCCTTGTCACGCGCCATCCCCATCGTCGTCGCTCCAGACCACGTGCTCCCGGGTTGTTTCGCCATTGACCCAGAGCCCACCGTCAACCTCCCCGTTCTTGCTCTCCAGCCCTCCGCCGTCGGAAAGGGCCTCTTGGTTGCCGCAGGGGGTCAGCATCGCCTCTCCGCCCTCGAGCAGTGGCTCCTCATGCAGGTCCGCCAGCACGACGACCTCCTCCGTGAAAGTAAACACGTCGAAGCCAGGGCCGCCGGAAAGGACGCTGATCCTGACGAGGTCGAGCACGACGCCCGCGTCAACGAGCCGAAACGCGAGCGCTTGGAGGCGTCCCTGGCGTTCGCCGGCCAGTGGCTCGTCGTTCTGTACGATCCCAGTATGTCCTCTCCCTTTGGCACGTTTCCTTTCGTGCTCGGAATGTGTGTGTGCCTTCGCTCATTCTCCTCCTTAGATCTCGTCGACCAGCGCCTCGGCCTTCATCTCGCCCAGAACGAGAATCACCACGTCTACAAGGAGACTCCCGAGAAGGGTCTCCTGGCCACCTTTCGCAGACACGCCGCCGACGGGGGCACTTACAGCACCGTCGAACGCCTTCCCCTCGTCACCGGCATCCTCACCAAGTGGCACGAGCTCCTCGTCCAGGACTACGTCTGGGCTTTTATCGACAATCTGCAGTCCCTCGGTCTCCACTTTTTCGACGCCAAGGCCGACATGAAGTTCCCCCGCTTCCATGACCTTATGCTTGGTCCTTTGGGTGGCGTGCGTTCAGCCTCGTCCTCTCTCCCTCCTTCCCTCACTCCCTCCCTAGATTCTCTCTTTCATGGCCGAAGACATGCAGCGCACCGCCGCTCAGTGTTTCAACACCGTTCCCCTCGACGAGGCCCTCGTCGACGAGCTCATTGAAGAGGTCAGGGAGGGTCTCACCGCAGAGGGTCGTCGTGACGCCAGGTCCCAACTCAGGGCCCTCTGGAATGGCATTGTCAGGTCCACTGGCAAGGTCCCTCTGGCCCTCCTCTTTGCGATCCTGGAGCGCATCGACGAAGCGTTCGTCCACCACCTTGGTCCTACCACCTCCGTCCACCACCTCTTTTGCAACTCCCGTTCAGCGCGCTGGCGTGTCGCCCTCGACGAGTATCTTGTTGCCCTCGTCGACGACATTCCCGCAGTTATCAAGGAGCTCGCGGACTCTGGGGTTGTTCCTGACAGGATCTCCCCCGACGAGCGCGTCGCCCTTGCGACCTGTGTTGGTAAAATAAAACTTTTGCGTTTCGCTCGCAGCGACCTCGATGCTGACCACACCCTTCACTATGTTCCGTTCATGACTCGCTCTGTTTTTTCTCACATGGTCCGTCTTTTCGATCCCGTCCGCAATGCACTCAAGGAGGTCCGTTTCTCTCCCTCGCTTTCACACGTTTCCCTGTGTCCTCTGAATGTGTCCCCCGCTCGTCTTCGTCTCTCTCTCGCCCTTCGTCTTTGCTCACTGTCTTCCCAGTTCGCTTCCTGGTGGGAGCCCCTTATCTACATGGCTGAAGCACATGGCAAGTTCTGGAATCCTGGTTCCCCCACCGCCGCTCAAATTCGTGCTATTTACGGCCATCCCGACATTCGTGAACGCTCTCGCAAACTCGCCGCCCGTGCCGTCAGTACTATGTTTGTTCCTTTCGTCTCTCCTTCTTCTTTACCCTCGTTCGTTCCTGTCCCCAGATCGTGTACCTAACTTGGACACATTATCCTTCGTTCCTTGCTCTCGAAGTCCAGCTCAGCGCTATCGGCGTTCCTTCTCGTCCCGTCTCCCAGAAGGCGCTGCTCGCCATGTTCGGCGTCGACAACGCTGGTAAGATGCTGAAGGATACGAAGGAGGCCTTCGCCGCGGCAAGGGCCGCCAAGGTCGCCAACAAGGCGGCCGCCGTCCCTCCTGCTGTCTTGAAGGCCAAGGCCAAAGGGAAAGCAAGGGCCGCTGCCCCGGAGCTTGTCAGAGTGTCTCGTGACGCCGCAGACGGTGATGACGAAGACGATGGTGGTGGCGACGACGACGACGAAGAGCAGCATGGCGACAGACAGGATGACGACGACGGTGATGGTGAAGACGACCACGAAGATGCCGGTGATGATGGGGATGCGGACGGCGAGCCAGCTCGCTCTCGCGGTCGTCAGGACGCCCTTACCCACGCAAAGCGTGCTCAGCGCTGCCAGGACAAGAAGCTCACCCGCGATCGCCACCTTCGCGACCTTTACACCGAGTGGGAGGATACCGTCAAACTCCTCGTTGCCAGCAGGGGCAATCATGTCTCCCCCGACGACTTCCTGCGCTCACCCCCTTCCGTGTCCAAGGCCTGGAAGCGCATCTCCCATCTCTCCTCCGATCTCCCGGTCTCCGTCTCTCCCATGCGTGGTTTCGGTCTCCTTCCCTTCACGACCTGGGAGTGGTGGGACTTTTCCGGTACCTTCTCCTTCAAACGCCAGATGTGGACCTACGCAGCGATCCTCGTCTTCGAGTCCGCCGCCGTCGTCTCGTACAGGTACGACCTGGTTTTATGTCGTCCGAACGATGGCGCTGCCGTCCTCCGTCGATGCGCCCAGGAGGCCCTCGTTCCCTTGCTCGTCGACAGGGACGTCGACCAGACACTGCCCATAGCTCTCCAACAGGTTACCCTCGAGCAGGCATTTGGTCCGACCCCTCTCGACACCACCTCCCAGCTCACTCAATCGACTCCGCCGATTTCTTCTCCTCGTCTTGCTCTCAGCCAGTCCGGTTCCACTCCCGGGCCCATCGCTTCCCGCTCATGCTCCCTTTTCAGTGAGGGTGGCCTTCCCCCGCCCGACTGTATTACGTGGCCTGACGGTATCTACTGCACGACCTACCCGAACGACGTTCGCTCCCATCGCCTCGAAGACCAGGTTAAGGCCCTCAGGCGTGAACGCCAACTCGGCGCACAGGAACGCGAAGCCCAGCGTGCCGTCAACACCATTCAAGCCATGACAATTGCCTGGCGCGACCCCAACGTCATTTCCGTCAAGAAGAAGGTTAAGCCCTCCCTCGACGACGACGTGCTCGAGGCCTTGGACAGGCTCGTCAATGTGCGTTTCTTTTCTTTTCTTTTCTTTTCTTTTCTTTTCCTCTTTCTCTTTTGTTGCATGTATTGATTGATTGATTGGTCTTTCTCTTTCTCATTTCTATTTCTATTTTTCCTTCTCGTTTATTTGTTGCTCTCGCCCTTCTGATTATTTGTTGCTGTGCCTTGCTACCACTGTCGTTGACTCACTCGTTCCCACGCTCCTTCCCAACAGGCCCTCAATGAGAACGCTTATCGACAGCGTCTTGGCTCGCGCAGATCCGACCTCGACGTCTCGCCTGCCTCACTCCCTGAAGAGAAACTTCGCGTCGTTCTCAGGCGCGATGATTTCGACGACGACGACCAGTTCATCCCCAAGACCGACACTGCTTCCAAGATCGACTTCTGTCTCGAGACCAAGTCCGACGCGGAACGTCGTCTCAGACGTTTGGTCCAGGTGTACGTTGCATCACTACCTCAATATCAGAAGGCTCCGGGTTCCCTTGGGGGTGTTGGCAGGGATTACAGTGACTGCGACAAACATGGCGACCACGAGAAGGTCCCGATGGATCGTTCTGCCGGCAAGAACGCTGTTCACGACGATGGCGATACCAACTTGATGGACCAGGACGGCAGTCCTGCTGGCAAGAACAACCCTGACGGCAGCGCCAGCAGTGAAGATGACGACAATGGTGCCACCGCCGAAGCACAGCAAAACGGCGCTAGCGTTTGCCCTTCGTTCCCCCTGGACGGCGACGACAATGCTCGTCATTGTCAGTCCGAGTACGATATTCCTCCGCCCAGTGATATCGACGCTGATATCGAGTTGCGCACTGAGGATGAACGTCCCTCCGAAGAGCAAAGTTCAAGTCCTTCTGGTCAAAAGGCTTCGGTGTTGAACTCGCAACGACAGGCCGCCTCCATCCTGGACGACTCCGCCCTCTTCAAGGACCTCGCGGTTACGTCTGATGGCCAATTTGTCTCCGACACCAATGTCGCCGCGGTTGCGAGCGATGGTGATGGTGGTGGTCATGGTGAGTTCTTTGGTATTATTCCTCCGTCGCCTCCTCTTCTCGTCCCCATTCGTGGCACGTTTCATGTGTTCATGTGAACGTGCCGCATGCGCCTCGTGTCCCCCTCATCCCCTTCTCTGCCTTTCTGCCCGAGAAGACTGACTCGTATTCACTAGCCTCTCCCATCGTTGCGCCTCATGGTACTACGTGTCCGGCTTCGTGCTCGCCCGTCTCCGAGTCGTCCGCGCCAGCACACGACCAAGACCGCAGCTGCTTGGCTCGGTTTACGTCCTGCACTCATTCTCGTCCACAGCCCTCCGGTGTGAGTCATGGTGGGTATTCCGTTCTTGTGGTTCATTCTCTTCTCCTCTGCCCGCTTTTTTTCCCCTCCCCTTCTTCCTTGACCTTGCCTCGCTCATGTCTTCCCTTTTTTTCATCCCAGCTGACTTTGTCTTTGACGACAATCTTCCTTGTGTCCCTGAAGCGGACGAGCAGGACCACGATGTCGACATGCAAGAGACGTTCTCCCTTCATGGTGGTGTTGTTGCTACAGTCGATCCTCGTCGCCTCCACCTCCCATTGTCGTCCGCAGCCGTGAAACGCAGGCGTGCTCCATCTGTGTCATCAATTTCTTCTCCCGACGACTCGTCCATCACCACTGTCACACTTCGGTCCACTGTCACTAGTGAGTCATTGTCTTAGCTCATGTCGTCACTCGCTCATAATCCCTTCCCTTAGGAAAACATCCCAAAGCAGTTGTCACACCCTTGGTTTCCGCTGGACCCTCCTCTCGTCCGTCCAACCTTGTTCAAAGGTCCAGTAGTGTGGCTGCGCGCTATGAGTGGCGTTTGCAGACACCCTAGGGTGGGTTTGGACCCCCAAATAAGGCAATGGAGTTCCCAATTAGGCAATATACATGTTACACTAGTGAACTCAGTCTAGTATGTTCTACCCCTGCACACA